>JAHWFP010064930.1:6210-44121 GCA_023313725.1 Lithobius niger
AATCTTCTGATTTGGCTAATAATTTTCGTTTCTAATTAGCCAAATTGCTAAGGACGTTAATTAAACTGTAAACCTTTATTTAACGTTGTTACTTTAGTTTTTTGTCTTCAAATGCTACGTAAGAAAAACAAAGATTTGCTGTTGGTATAAAGTTTAATCACAGGTGACAAGTTCTGACGTCATTCGCACTTGACCGTTAGGTGGCTGTATTTTGCATATTCGATTGTCACTTCACTTTAACCCCACACCATGCACGATATACCAGAACAACAAAATCTTTAACTTACGTTGTACTATAAAGTTCGGACAACTGAAATTGACGCATAAATGGCAAACTTTTTAAAGTCCAGCAGTAATTTGAAAACATAGGCTAAACATAATAAGCTAAATAATTTTTTTTGGATGGTTGGGGGAGGGAAGGGTCCTAAAATATTGCATTTTTGTATTCTTATGGGTAAATTTGTCGCTTGGTTTGGCTCACTAAATAAAAGTTGGATTTGGCTATTACATTTAGCAATCAATTAGCCAAATTGCTAAAATAAAACAATTGTCAGCTTAAACCCTGATTCTCCTCAACCTGGACATTCAGTGGATTCAAATTTGAGTGGCATTGCAGCCTCCCGTATTCGCAGGCTTCACCACTGATTTTTCCAATCTTTCTCGCAAGGCTCACTGATCAAGGCAACTGTGGTGGCTTTTGTTGGCAAGGCCAAGGTGTAAAACTCTTGGTAAGGCTGGGCCTTGAATGTTCATAAGGTTCATCCCTTTCTGCTGATGATGTATGGCTAAGGATTCTAAGCATCTGAGGTGTGGGTCTCTCCTGGAGTTTGACTCAATTAGAGTGTTGGTATTCTTCCAGTCAGCCTTGTGCTTCATTTTTTTTTGCAGTGGACTGCGATGCTGTTACCTTTATCATTATGGACGTTAGCCATGTGTTGTGCCACTCTCATTCTCACCCCCTTTCTAGTTTCACATATATATACTGCATCACAGTCCCTGCAAGGAATTCGGTACACTGCTTCTCTGATGTTTCTCACTCTTCCCATTTCAGTTTCGGCTTTGGTGTTTTGTTTCTCCTTCACACTTTTTCCACCCTTGTTCCACCATTGGGAAAAAGTGTGAGGGAGACACAAAAAGCCAAAGACGAAACTGAAATGGAAAGAGTGAGAATTCCTTGCAGGAACTGTTATGCAGTATATATAGGTGAAACTAGAAAGAAGGTGAGAACGAGAGTAGCACAACACATGGCAAAACGTCCGTAATGATTAGAGACCCGTGTTTTCCGCGAAAAGTTAATGACTATTTCCGCGATGCTTTCTGCAGCGAAAAAGTAATGATTCTGCGTCCAATTGAAATTCTGCGGTTGGTTCATTGAACTCCTGTGGTAACCCAAGCATCAACTACTTAATGGAAATTTAAAAATTCATAATATACGAAGTCGCGGAAATTCTGCAATTGCAGAAAACACGTGTCTCTGGTAATGATAAAGATAACGGCATCGCAGTCCACTGCAAGAAAATGAAGCACAAGATTGATTGGAAGAATACCAACACTAATTGAGTCAAACTCCAGGAAAGACCCACACCTCAGATGCTTAAAACCCTTAGCCATACAACAACATGAGCAGAAAGGGGTGAACCTTATGAACATTCAAGGGAAAATACCGGCAAGCGGTGTTTACCGTGGCGTGAGTAAGACATTGCAATTCAAAGTTCACACTTCACCACTAATAAATAAACAATTATAAACTCTGTCTACTTGAATTTTCGGTGGAATAATGCAGCGTCCACCTTCTTCAGAAGTCCAGGCAAAAAACGAAGTACTAAACGAGGTTTGCATTGCTTCAGGCTCTGTTAGAATTAGAATTTGAACTTACCGCATTTTCCGTTGGACCACTGATCTTTATCGCGCGCTCAAGCTCAGATTTCCATTGCCTGCTGAGATTTTTAGCGAGCTCTGGTCCCACTAGTCGGTCGATGTTGGGATAGGATGGATGGGCAATGTTCATGAGTGCTGCACCATGCTTCCGAAATTGTTGGGTGGCTAAAGATTCCAACCCACGAAGGTGGGCGTCGTTTGGTGTATTAGATTTCAGCAGGACAGAATATTCAAGGCCCAACCTTTCCAAGAGTTTTATACCTTGCCGACAAAAGCCTCCGCAGTTGCCTTGATGATCAATAGGCCTTGCGAGACAGATTGGAAAAATCAGTGGTGCAGCCCTGCAAATACAGGAGGCTGCAACGCTGCTCAAATTTGAATCCACTGAATGTCCAGGTTGAGGAAAAAGGTAAGAAAAAGTCCAAAAAATTTCAAGGCCTGAAGAGACGGAAGTGATCGTTGAAAATTAGCGAGATTAGGTCAGTTTCAGTGAAGTGAAAGTGAGCGAACTAAAGTAAAATTAGTTTTTACGTTTTGTTGAATTTGGAGTTTAACAGTATGTTAGACAACGACGTTTTTAGCTTCACACAACGTAATGCCGGCATTAAAACAAGTCCATTGCTGGGTTCTTAGGAATTTTCTGGCTTTGCACTGCTTCCTTCTTCAGACACAAACCTCGAATCCACCAGACGCACTAACGGACCAACTTCCACAATTGGACTTAACACACTTCTTCCATTGACCTTTAGTCAGGTAGGCTGGCAGGCGCTAATGTGCTGGTGGTTTTAGGAAGTCTTTCCATTGCTCACTCATTCAATCCTGCAGTTGTTCAAAAACTACAGGATCAAATGAGTGAGCAATAGAAAGACTTTTAATATCACCACTCCCAGAGGCTGAACTTTCTGCACCTGCCTGCGACACCACTTGTCGGAAAAAATTTGTCTAGCTAATCTGTTTTTATCATATGGTTACTCATATGTGTTTATTGGTTTTTATGGAATAACTTTTCAGTGCTTTATCCTAATGATCTGGCTATTCCACCAATGGAAAGGTCTCGTCGAGACGATTAAAAGGATGTATTGGATGTCAAAATCGGTTAAAAATTGACAAAACGGCAGCAATTTGGCCAAAATTTGTGTGCGGCGGCCTTAGCTGTCTGCTACTTACTTCGCGCTGATTCTGCCATAGGGCTGCCACCACTAAAGGAATATAGCAATACCAGCGCCAGCCAGCATAGCTGAATGAAGGCCGCTGGTGGAAGTGGTTGAAGTTCATATGTGGAAATTGTCCCTTTATTGCGTTGGTGGACTCGAGGCAATTGTGCCTGAAGAAGCTGTCCGTGCGAAGCTACCGAAAATTTGGAAGAGCCCAGCAATGGACTGGTGTTGTGTAGAGCAAGAAGAACGTGATATCAGGGTTGGATTTTTGACGTCGAAAACCAGTTTTTGACATGACACGTCGAAAACCGTACGAAAACTGTCAAAAAGTGTCGAAAACCACTAAAATCAAGATTGAACTGCCCACATTCAATCAATGGTAATAGCAGTGTTAGGTAGCATTAAAAATAAGTGAACTCTTTATTAATTAACATGAGATAAAACATCAAAAGCTCTTAGTTTTAAATGTAATAATAGTGGGTTCTGAAAAAATTTCTAAGCTTCTTTGCAATTTTAACTCCCAGTCTATTATAGCTTGGAGTGCACGTAAGTTTATGCTGCGGAATGAGTGGGGATTATGAAAGTGGATCGAGTGGCTGATCGAGTTAACCTTCACATATTTGTTCAATTTAAATCAAGTATTGGTGTTGCTGGGCATAAGCATACAGACTGCGACATACATCTTGTGATTATTTTAACTGACTAGACTTAAATTACTAGAGATAAAAAACAAATTGTGACATTAGGGCTTCACAAACCTTTGCAAGAGTGCAACCTGTTTAATGGAAACATAATTGAAAATTTGCCAATTACTTAGCCAGTAAACAGGTTGCAATCTTTATAATTATCTATGTATTTATGCATTTATTTATTTACATTTTTTTTGTTGCTTAAATGGAGTATTTTTAACAGTTTTTGACATGTCAAAAACCTATGTCAAAAAGGGGTTTTTGACATGACGGTTAGAACCATGGTAAAAACCGGATAAAACCTGTCGCATGTCAAAAACTTGCCAACCCTGCGTGATATCACTAGCTGACTTTTTTGTTTTACTGGCTATCTGATATCTAAAAAGTAAAAAGCTAATTTGGTGACAAACTTTCACATGGCGATTTAAATTGTTTCACCTCCCAGCCGATTTTTATTAAGAAACATATGAATCAAATAAGTTCATGTATGCAGTGATAGTTATACTCTGGACTCAAAATTAGTTGTATTGTGTCGGAATTTGAACCGCAAGTTTACGCTTCAGCAATGGAAAATGAAATTCGCACCTGCCTTTGCAATATTTACATTGATTAGAGTGAATGCAACAAACCATTTCTCACGAGGGGAAAAATAGGAAAATGCCTTTGCAACATTTACGTACGTCTGATTGCTAAACTGAGCCATACAGGAAAGCCGACCGGGAGCTTTAAACGATACATTGTACCATTTAGACGTATTCATGTTCGTAGTGGCCGACATGGAATGCTAATCCTTTTATTTTAGGCGACGGTGTATCACTACGTATTCTGATAAAATCATTGGTTCTGCTGTCACACTTGATACTTAGTGGCGGTCCTTTCGTCTCGGATGCCAAGGACGAAAGCAACCTTCATTTCAGCTGCCATACTGGTAGCCACTTCGGTTTGTTTGCTACGCCCATGGCCGCTGATAATTTTAAGGCTACTTTGGCACTTGGCGTCTGAAACAAAACGACTGCCAGCTAAATACCGAGGATAAGTGCAGAACCAGTGATTTTCTCAGAATGCATATTGACGCGCCATCTGTATGAAAGGGAGGGATTAGTATTGTCAGCCAGCATAAACGTGAATGAATACAACAATATGATGTAGCCTTTCATTTTAAGGCAGACACAAGTTTAATTTGTATCAATGAAGAGTAAATTCCGATGTAACACCACTCGTATCAAGCACGGAGTTCTACTTGTGGTTTAGTGTACAGCAACCTTCACCATGTCGGTCGCCACTCGCCAAATGGCGACTGATTAACAAACCACGATACTTAAATTGTTATATCTCGGGAACTCTATTAGCTAGAAACAAGCAATTTGCGGCGTTGCGTGCAGAATTGCAAGGGCTCTCCAACCAAGTATACAATACTAAGGCTGTACTGGTTCCGATACCAGTACCACAATCATACCATGGTATCTGTACCGTAACCGATATCCATACATGAAAAACCGGCAACCGGCGATGACAGTGAGTGATTGATTGATAAACACACAAATCACCACTTGTACAATACACAACGGTACTTGAATTTTCGAGGAAAACCTGTTCTTCTTCCTCAGAAGTCGAAATAACTAGAAAATGTCACTACATGATGAGCGTCAATCATTATTTTGAATTTTACTCCAGTTCTGAGTGAACCACTGATCTCTACGTTGTATCTGGAGGTGTTCTTTGCAGGTTCCAGCGCTCGTCGAGTACGGCAATGCGATCCGGTCGTACTCATGAACCTGACAGGCCCTTCAAATGATTTGATTGAAGGATTTGTACGACTGGATCTCGTGGTCATACTCGACGAGCGCTGAAACCTGCAAAGAACACCTCCAGTTACAACATAGAGATCAGTGGTTCACTCAGAACTGGAGTAAAATTCAAAATAACGATTGACGCTCGTCATGTAGTGACATTTTCAAGTTGTTATTTCGACTTCTGTGGAAGAGGAATGGGGGTTTCCCTCGAAAATTCAAGTACTGTAGCGTATTGTATAAGTGGTGATTTATGTGTTTATCTTCTAAAAAAAAGATAACCATACATTTTACAGGTACCACTGCAGCAGGAGATATCGTTAAGTTGATCACATATCCTGGAGTTTTTCTCTGTACGCTTTATACTACTGTACCAACTTATACAATTCCTATAAATTTTGTGCCATTTCATGTATTTATATCTTTAGCAAATAAAATAAATTAATCCAGAGAACTAACATTTTTTTAATAGCCCTACTTTGCTGGTAAAAGCAGTCTTTCTTGAGCTACTGGAATCTGTATTGGCATCGGATGGAAAAAAGTACCGGTACAGCCTTAAAATATTTCCGCTAGCCACTTAAGCTGATTAGCGAGTTAGATTAATGCAAACAATACTTGTGCATTAAGTAGCTGGAGTAACTGCTAAAACTGTTTCTACATAGCGAGGCGGTAATGGTGCATCGTGAGTGAATTTCAATGTCTATTGACCACACAGTTCACATTCGTGAAAGTTGCCAATGTCGGCCGCCACTCGCCAGATGGCACGGAACATTCAGCAGTAGGAGACTTGGTTTTAGAGCTACTTGCCAAAATGGTGACGGATTAACAAACCCGGATGCTTTTAAAACTGTCATATCCTGGGAACCATATTAGCTAAAAAAAAAAAATAAGCGGTTTGCGGCATTGCATGTAAAATCACAAAGGCTTTCCAACTAAAATCAATACTATTGCTAGCCACTTGAGCTGATTGGAGAGTTAGATTTAAAATGTGAGCAATAATTAAGCATTAAGTAGCAGCACAACTGCCTAAATTGTTTCTGCATGGCGAGGAAGTAATGGACAATGGCAAGTGCATTGTAATGTCTACTAGAGAAATGGCGAGTGCCACAAAATTCACGTTGTGAAGATTGGTGTAGGACTATGTGTAGATTCATATTTCGTTTAACTCTCCATTGGCTAGGAGACCCAACATTTTTAATTGCCAAGAGTGAAACTTTGTTGCCAATTTTATACGGCAGACTCTTAAAAAAAATAATTTTAAAAACCACAATCTTCTTCAATCTTCGCACAATTTCATACATAAGACACTCACAGAGTCTTGCTAATTTTCGACAGCAATGCTACTGTCATCATCAGGCACTTCAAAGGAAAAATTAGGATCCTGGTCACATTCTTGCTGTTTGCCAGAATTTGAATTTGGCAGAACACGTAGCCTCCTGTATTTACAAGGTAGTGGACCATTCATGCTGTCTTTAGAAGGTAGTGGGCCCTTCTTGCTGCTACTAGCTCTCCAACACTGCGCTAACTGCTCACTCAAGTCCCTCCCCACAAGGTGTCTCACATTTGGGTAAGAAGGGCCCTGAATATTCATAAGTTGGAATCCATTCTGCTCATGGTGTTGTATAGCAATGGATTCCAGGCACCTTAGATGGCTGTCACGTGCAGAGTTTGAGCGGATGAGCGTCGTGGCTTTCTCCCAATCAATCTCGTGCTCAGTGGCAGCACAGTGGAGCGCAATGCCATTATCCTGCACTCCTCTCCTGACATTGTCCATATGCTGTCCCAGTCTTGTTCTCACGCCTTTCCTCGTCTCTCCGACATACACTGCACTGCATCCCTTGCACGGGATTAAAAAAAATAGCTCTTTCAGCCTAGTGATAATCCTTGCAGAGCTTGAAATGAGCGGTATCGCATCGCAGTTTGCACCACAATTTTAGACATTAGCGATCGAAATCGAAATTTGCGTAGCAGTTTAGCGACGCAAGATCGTGGTCAACCTTCACCAATGTCGGTCGCCACTCGCCAAACTGCGAGGAAAATTCAGCAGTTGGCGACTTGGTTTTTAGAGCTACTCGCCAAAATGGCGACTGATTAACAAACCCTGATGCTTAAATTGTCATATCTCGGCAACCTTATTAGCTAGAAACAAGTGGTTTGCGGCGTTGCGTGCAGAATTACAAGGGCTCTCTAACCAAGTGTGCTACTATGTTGCTAGCCACTTTAGTTGCTTGGAGGCTTAGATTAATGCAAACAATATTTCAGCATTAAGCAGTAGCACAACTGCTAAAATTGTTTCTACATGGCGAGGAGGTAATGGACAATGGCGAGTGCATTTTAATGTCTACCGGCCAAGTGGTGAGTGCCACACAATTCACATTCGTGAAGGTTGATCATGGTGAAAGAAACTTAAGTTAAAAAATCCTTTTGTAGTAGGCCTAGCCCATTTATTATAGAACAATCGCCGTGTTCCGTAAAAATCTGAATTCCAATCCCTACAGAAGATAGGTTATTTCACATTTGTGTACAATGAGCAAAGAATGGTTTAATTTATACATCACACAATCGCATGCTCATGTTCTAGTTTAAACCATCAGTTAAAACGAAAACACTTTTTACCTGCCAAGAAAAATATATGTTTCATGAAAACTGCTAACCATTATTTTGCGATTGCTACGCACATCTTTTTTTTGCATCGCAATTATGCTACACACTTTTTTCTGGACATTTCGAGGCCTGCCTTGTAGGCTGTCAGTCAAAATGCCCATAAATAAATAAAACTCTTTCAGAGATAATGCTTGCATCTGTCATTACATCCGTCAATAAACAAAACTTGTTCAATCTAGTAATCTTCCTAGCATCTGTCAAAGCACAAGTTTCTTATAAATTGTGGTATGTTCACACAGCAGTGTAGGTGCACAGGCTCCAAAAGCTTCATTGCAATAAAGAAATCTGCAACAGTAGCATTTTACCTTATAACGTCTGAACAGTAAGTAAGTGCTACAGAGATTTGGATCATTGGAAAGGGGCAGAAAGGCCCTTTTAATGGTATATTGAAACGTGCAACTCAACCAACAAGAAGTGAAGTTAGTTCAGCTTTGTTTATACCTAATCTGCTGGCCAAATTGGTTGCTAGGAAAATAATTTTAATTGCTAAAATGCTGAATTTAATCACCACTTGGCGACTGGCCGGTGGATTTCTGCAAGTAGCCTATGCTCAGCCTAGGCATGCTGCGCAATTTTTTTTTAATTTACTCATTTATAAAATTGTATAGGTTATTTTACCCCCAGTAGGCTTGAAAAAAATTGCATTGTATAGCCCTTGAAAGGTTTGAGTGTAACCAACCCTCTCCAATGTTGGTTGCCACTCGCCATTTGGCATGTGGAAATCAACAGTTGGCGATTTGGAATTATCCTTGCTCGCCAAAACGGCGACTGGCTACGGAGAATACCACTCAATTAGGGATATCTCTGCAACCGATGAGTTAGAGCCGCGTAACAGAATCTGAACGACGGTACGTCGCGGACAGTCGAAGGACGCTGTGGACAAATTTGGCCAAATTTCTACCGTTTTGTCGATTTTGACATTCCAATACACCATTTTAATCGCTTCGACGAGATATTTCCGTTGGTGGCGTAGCCAGATCAATAGGATAAAGCACTGAAAAGTTATTCAATAAAAACCAATAAACATGTGGGCAACTAGGCCTATATGAAAAAAAAGATTAGCTGCTGACAATTTTTTTTTCGGACAGTTAGTGTCGCAGACAGTTGCAGAAAGTTCTGCGTCTGGGAGTTAAAGACGAACGGTGTGCAGCGTTATGGTTAGTTTTATAAGGGCTATATAGCCTGACAGCTTTTTCTGCATAATATGGAAGTTGAAGAAAAATTACACAATTTTTTTAATACATAAACTAGAGAAACCATGTAGCATGCAAAGACGTATTTGTTATAAGGCGAGTGCTTTATATGGTTTACTGGTCAAGTGGCGACTGTTACTAGTGCAACATCCGAGAGGGTTGAGTGTAATGCTACAAATTGTAAGTTGAGCATGTATGGTTGTCACCTTTTAGGCTTGTACTGCTAATTTAAGTCGCCACCTGTTGATTTTCATTCGAATTCAAATGGTCACTGGCAACCAACAATGGATAAGGTTGCTTAACGGGGACAACTTGCATGCCTTCACACAGACTACCGGCAACCGGCGTCTACAGTGGTTTAGAAACGACGTAAGTCCTGGAAAACACACAACCACCACGCTGAACACAACAAAGTTCGCTTGAATTTTCGGTAAAGTGCTACACCCGTTCACCTTCTTCAGAAGTATCCCAACTACATGATGAAAATTCGTAAATTCCAAATTTTAAAAGCACGCGCGTGTATGGTTGCATCACTATCTTTTCAAAAAGATCAGTGATGCAACCGTACACGCGTGTGCTTTTGGAATTTATGAACTTTCATCATGTAGTTTTTGGACATTTTTTTGTGTAGTTGGGATACTTCTGAAGAAGGTGAACGGGTGTTAGCACTTCACCGAAAATTCAAGCAAACTTTGTAGTGGTTGTGAGGCCAAACAAATAAAATTGTTTGGTTTGCGTTACGCAGTTAAAAAAAAATAGGGTCGGTCGGAAAATTCCTTTTTTTTTTGCACTTTTTTTTGTTAGTAAATCTGAAAGTCTTTACTTAAAAAATTGTGATTTAATATTTTTCTACGCAATAAAAATACATTCGTGTTCACGGAGCAACATTTGTCCTTTTTCCAGGAAGGATTTGAACCATTTTTGTATCGTAGGATGGAGCGTCAAATTAGGGAGGGGGATTTTTTTCGTCAGACGGGAAAAAAATGTAGGATCGGTCGGGTAACGCAAACCAAACCATTTTTTTTTGTTTGGCCTGAGTGTTTTCTGGACTTAGGCCTTGACTTAGGCCTTCACAGCCACTACGAATCGTTGGTCAGAGAAACAGCAAGACTTAACTGTACCACCTTTTTTATTTGGTTTTGGTCTGTCACTCGCCATTTGGAGACTGCAAATCAACGATTGGCGACTTGGAATTTAACCTTACTCGCCAAAACGGTGACTAGCAATTTTGAGAATGCTACTCAAAAGAGCGATACCTCGGGAACCATATAAGGTAGATACGAATGGTTTGCGGCGTTATGCTGAGATTTGTAATGGCTATATAAGAGCTTTTTCTGCATTAATAGGCTACTAGTGTTGAAGAAAATTGTACACTTTCATAAAAGCATAAATGGAGAAACCACACATCATGCAAAAATGTATTTTGTGTGTGGCGAGTAGCAATTATGAATTGGCCAGTGCTTTTTAAGGTCTACTGGCCAAGTGGCGAATGCTAACTGAATTGCCATTCGAGAGGGTTGGGTACGGCTGTGCCGGTGCCACTTTCCCCGATTCCGATGCCAGTGCCGGTACTTTTGGTCATGCGTAGATACTGTGCCGATGCTAAGAGCATGTCGATGTCAAACGATAACTTTATAGTCAACACAGTGTTGATACTTTAATAAGTTAATGGTGTAACATACGTAACACTTAAAACATCATTACCAGTACTAGTTTTAAAATTACGTAACAGTTTCACAAAGGAATTGTTCGCTAAACACTTAGGCTATTGCTCGATTAGATCATGTAAACATTTTTGTGTCAAGTAAACATCTTATACTTGTAGGCCTAATTCTTTACTGACTTAGTTGCAGATGGAAAATGCCGATTCTGGAAAAAAAAAGCAGATTCCCAGGGTTGGCATAGTATTTACCAAGGGTGGTTTTTACCGCCCCGGGATAAACTACTTTTTTCTAGTTATTCCCAGTTAAAGACAAAAATAAGTGTGTAACGTGTGAAATATAATTATATTAGCCTAGTTTTAAAAATTAAATAGTGTTAAATATAATTAAGTGTCTTCAATTAAAAAGATTAGATTCAAAATATATTTGCTATGCAACGTTTACAGTAAGACAAAATTATAATTAAAATGCTAAAAATTCTCAAAATGATTTTTTATTAACAATGTTTTTTTGTTAATTTGCCATGTGGGTTATGGATTAGGACGTAACATGCAAGTAATCTTGCAGAAAAAAGATTTCAAACACCAAGTCTCCGAGTCCCGGGGAAATTTCCCCCCCCAAATCAAAAACAGAAACCAAATACAGTAGGCTAGCCCCAAAGCAGAATTTTCTGCCACTTTCTGCGACACCAATTGTCAGGGAAAAATTGTCTCCAGCTAATCTGTTTTTTCGTATGGCTATGTGCATATTTATTGGTTTTTACTGAATAACTTTTCAGTGCTTTATTCTATTGATCTGGCTCTTCCATCAACGGAAAGGTCTCGTCGAGACGAATAAAATGGTGAATTGATATGTCCAAATCGGTTAAAAATTGGCGAAACGGCAGAAATTTGGTCAAAACGGCACGTGGAACCCATTTCTGCCTTCGGGTAGGCTAGTATTGGGATTCCCCTTATTTTATGAAAGCTTCCATGTTAGTAGGTTCACTACATTCTGTCACTTGAATTTTCGTTTCAAATAGAATTACTAAGTAGTAAGTACTACTATTAGTGTTAATGAGCAGTTCGGCTCCAAACTTAAAAAAATTTATGTAATATAAAAATAATTTTAAAAAATAACATTTTTCCCACTTAGCAGGTATTTACCAGGTTTTTACCAGTGCCCTGTCCAAAACTAGTTTTTCCCGGGAAATTGCCAACCCTGCTGATTCCAGTACTTGTTTACCCGGTTCCGGTCCGATACCGGTACCAGTGGCCGTAAAAAAGGTACACGGATTACAAACAAAAACTTCAAGTGTTTAGGTGCTGTTGTGCTTTACCAATCGTATACGTTACGTAAAGTACAACAGCACTTAAACATATCCAATTTTCTCAATTGTACATTTGATTATTTCAATTAAAAATCACCAATTTTTATCCGTGTACATTTTAACAAGTAAAATGAAACTTCAATCATATAACCCTTTTTTTTAAGGCACACTTGACGTTATTGTTTGTAATTGGTATCTGCACAGCCTTATTTATGGGTCTTCAATGGCTGTAGTGGTTCGACAATAGGGTAAAAATGCATTTGAATATTTGTTCAAAAACTGTTTTACCGTTGACTCATTGGCCCCTCTTCTCACAAAAAAATCGTGTATTTGGTTAAAAACCAATGTTAAGTTCAATTTAGCCCTACTAGAAAGCCAAACGAGAAAAACTCTGTACTCCCGTCCTCCTTCCTTCCACCTGCAAGCGTACAATAAAAAAAGAGCTAAAAAAAATAAACAGACGATCAGCCAAGTTCACATATATTTTTTTCGAACGTTCGAGTGGGCTGTGGTCGTAACTATTTGAATATGTACTAAACTAACGAATATTTTAGTATTTGGCTGAACCTTACTCCATGTGCGTAGGTTGATTAAAGCTAATGATGTTCTTGTCTCATTGCAACAAAGCCCTTCCTGTAGTAGACAGTTGACTGAGAGATTCTGCACGAAACTGGGAACAAAGTGTTTCCACACTAGTAGTCAAAGAGGAGCTTCCAGATGTAGATATTGATAGTGGCAGCCCTTTTCAAATGTCGGTCGCCACTTACAGGGCTCGAAATAAGAATTTAAATACTTGGTAAGATTCCTCGCAGAATTTGCCACATGTGGCAAAAATTTACCAGCGATTAGCAATGTATCAATATTCCCCTCCATGAATTGTATGAATGAATCAACAGAAATGCAATAATCACGGATCGATTTCGTAAAAAATGAGTGATATTAGACGACAGTTTTATCAGCCAGTGTTACCATCTCCATACTACAAATTTTATTACCAAGCCAAACTGTCACAATAGTAATTTTCTTGAGTTTTGAATGGCTGCCCAAAAAAAGCCTCCTTTGATATATAGGGTCAACCGAGGTAATTATGAAACATCTCAAAAAAGGTACTTTAAATCTTGATAATGACCCCATACATTTGCCCATGTCTTCATAAAAGAGTCAAAATAGAGAAAACAAATTTTTTAAAGCTTTTTTAAAGAAAGGAGTAGCTAATATTCCAAAGATATCAAAAACACTTGTGAATAACTTTCAGTGTTTAATCCAAAACTTTCTTTCCCATTTTTTAACCACTTAACCTTTTCAGTGAAAAGGATCCACCCAAAACTGGTAGAAAAACCCGCCAAGTTTCCAAAACCGGTTGGCCTTTGAAGGTAGTGATATCACTCCACAAGGGAAAGGCCGCCAAGATTAATGCTATTAGCCAAGTTAATCGCACATACTAATAGTTCGAAAGTTGCAATCTTCAAGTTTTCATTTAACGTCCAAAGTATTATTCGGTGCGATTAACTTGGCTAATAGCATTAATCTTGGCGGCCTTTCCCTTGTGGAATGATATCACTACCTTCAAAGGCCGACCGTTTTTGGAAACTTGGTGGGTTTTTCTACCAGTTTTGCTTTTGGGTGGATATTACAACTTTCATAGGACTGTGAACGTACATAAGGTTACACCGTCTGTTTAAGATGTTTCAATCCCATTTTTGCACACACTGGCTAACAATCGCTGATTTCGTTCGCTTCGCTCATTCAATGAGCATATCCTCTTCAGTTGTTTTGTTTATACCTGCACCTTCCCCTTAATTTTCAAGATTTCGTTCACATTTAGTCATGCAGAAACCCTCGAAGGTCGCTGTTACTAAAACAGCAGAACGCAAAGCATTTTTATTTTTGGGGTATTAACAAAAAACCCATTAGCTCGTGTATGCTCGTATTGTTGCGTAGCCATCATCTAACGTGCATCCCTTTATTCTTACACAATCCACGGCAACGTTATTGTTTCTTTATTTTGTCCTTCGTTACAGTTCAGTTTTTAGTTCGTCCAGGCTTTTACAATAAATTTAAGGACCAGTCTTGATTGTTCAAGCCATTGTTGCTTAAAATCTTTGGTTGCAACTTGGAAAAGAAACGAAATTTAAATTCGCCGGTGGCAAATTTCAAAACCCTCCCACGCATTTGTCCTGACCCCTACAACCCCCAAACTAACAAAAGGACCATCCTCAGATCACCAAGCATCCGTGTGCGAAAATTCAGGTACGTAGGCCTTCGCAGTTTTGCGCTAGCCATGAGCAAAAAGTCTATGGGATTTAACATGGGCAAAATCTTATTAGCTAGCTAGACAGTAACATAAAAACAACGTTATTGACGCATCTTTTTCTCTATGATTGGTGGACACTCATCCTTTAAATTTTAGTTTTTCTTAATCTCTGACCCTTCCCTTACATTTCCCACAATTTGAAACATTTCTGTCGCATTTGGATTTATTCTCAACATGCCGAAATAAGCTTTCAGTTGCTTACAGTTAAGACACGTGTCTGCTAGTGAGCAGCCTTTTTATCATCAACAATCAATTTTTAACAATCGGGTGTCTACAATGGGATGGACACACTAGAGTTTGTCTAGATTAGCTTGGCCGAAATGTCAAGTTACATTCTGTGGCCTTGTTTAGTGTTGGGCAGTATACTGGTTCTCACCAAAAATGCAATGGTACCAAATACCGTGGATTGTTAAAATAGGCTACCAGTATTGTTTAAAAAGGCACTAAAATTATAACAATAGTTCAGTCAGTCCTTGTGTTGTTAGGCTCAAAGCAGTGTAATAATTAAAGATCAACAATAATAAAATTGGAATTCTAAACAATGCACAAAAGCATACTTTGATGCTACAACCAGTAAGACCCAACAGAAATATAAAGTAGTTCAAAGTTCAGTAGCCTACTTGGCGATTATTTTTATGTGTATTTTTTTGGAGGGGAAGAGGAGCTACCCCTCCAAATTGAAATTGATGATACCATTTCCAACCTTAATTAGTTTGATTAAGCCACTTAAAAAAAAATAACATTGCAACCGTAGGTACCGAAGGAAGTACGGCCAAATATTAAGAACCGTTAAATACAGAGGTACCTAGGCTGGTATCGGCACAAAATTTTTGGGTACCGCCCAACACTATTGCAAATTATCCAATAAGAAGGGGTTTTATTTTCCCCCCAGGATATTACGATTTCTGGGTAATTGTGAAACAGGTTACTAGCATGCTGGCAGGCTCACAACCAGACTAATTTTCTATACACGTGACTGAAAATGGTGAGGCATTACCAACCCAATGGGAAGAGACTTTTTTTCAGTTGCTTTAACCCACGCTTTAAGTGAGAGGGAAAAAGGAATGAGTTCAACAACAATGAATTAACTAAATTTGGACTATAACAAAGCCTTCTATCAAGGAAATCCAGACAAATGCACACAGGTCATGCTAAAAGAGACTTGTGATTTCAGATGATGAAACTGAACTTGCTACCTGTATTGCAACTAGGGATGTGCCGATTATCGGATTCATATCGGTATTGCCAGTTATCGGAGGCAATTCGATATATCGGTACCGCCGATGTACACCTCCGAAGTGCCGATATACCGTATTGAATGACATACAAGCCGCACTTTTTTCTATATATACGAAAACAACGATATAACTTTGCTAAATATTTGCAGATTTGTACGTTCAAATACACCATTTTAACCCTTTTTTTGCCAGCTTTCTAATGGTGCAAACCAGAAGTCATTAGCTCCACCCATTCTGAAGTTATATATAAAAAAACATTTAAGTACATTTTTCAACAAGCGTGACTTGCAAATAGACACTTGAGAAAACACTGCTGCTTGCTGGTATTTTAGAACTAATATATCATAAAGTGCTCGTCTGTTGATTAATTTTATATAAGGCTGTACCGAACGAGAATTTTTCAGTCGAACCGAACCAAACCCAACAGACCTTAAATAAGCCGAACACCGAACCGAACAAAAATGTACCAAACCAATCTATCTTAAACTAAAATGTAAAAGAACTTGGTTCACAAAGAGTCATCAAAGCACAAGTTTCTTAACAAATGTAGGTATTTTCACACGGACTTGTAAGTCTATAGATGTTGAAACTCTGTTTAAACATAAAAAAAATCTCCACTACTTTTATATTTCCCCTTATAACTTCTGAACCGTTAGAGCTAGGAACTTGTGGTTTGGACCAACAGAAAGCTGGCGAAAAAACCTTCAAAATGGTGTATTCAAACATCAAAATCCGTCGATTAGAAGTGAAAATATGTTCGGTTTGGTATTTTGCGTTTGAAAGGCCGAACACCGAAACGAAACCGAACACCCTCTGTTCCGACATGTTCGGTTTGGTACAGCCTTATTAATTAATATTCACATTTCACATATTTAGATTTTTACATCTTTACAATTGTGCAGAAGATGTTTGGCTGCATGTACTTTTTTTGTTGGGTAAGGTCTGGGGAAAATGGCTGCAGGGAAAAAAAGTTTTGGACTACTATTTTTTAAATTATCTTTAATATTTTTATGAGGTTACATTAAATACAAGTTTTTTTTCTTGCAGTACATCGGCAGCAAAAACTGTATCACACTTTCAATTTTTTGAAAAATAATCATTATTTAGTGTTATATCGGCAGTTATCGGCATTCCTTTTTAACAGTAATCGGTATCGGCACATCCCTAATTGCAACTATGGCAAGATGGGGCATTAAGATTGTTAAAGAATTTTTGATCAACAATAACATCGCAAATCTCTTCAAAGTTAATCAACCAGGCGACTATTGGTTTACCTCATTTACTCTGCTTCAAATGTGGAAAGGGCACATCAGTTAAGCAATCAAAGATCCATTCATTAGACTATATATAATTTTTTTTGATGTATTGGAAACTGAAATGGAGAAATTGGGGATTTCAAATCGACCGAATGTACTTGGAATCTTTAGGAGAAATCTTGGAATCTTAGGTAGCCTACCAAAGTATTCACAGATGATGAAGAAGAAAGTTCAACTATAAGGCAAGTAGAGCTCAAGTTTCTGCCAAACGAGTTGAAAATAAATGCTGGTGGTCAGTGAAAGACAAAGTTGGACTTGTGGAGTGTGGACACAACTGGTTTAAATCCATTCACCATGTTAACAAACAACGTTGAAGTGCGTGAACTGTACAACACAATCCGTAAACGTAGAAATTAACTGATTTTCTGTTTTGTACTACCCATTCCTAGCTTTTAGAATCCTTTTGTGATTACTGATATTCAGGGGTGCAGAATATGCTAGAACGAGGTTAGCGGGAAATTTCAGAGAACTGAGGAAATTCACTGAAAAAATGGCTTGCTAACACAGGTGAAAGGCTGGGGAAATTTGAAAAATCTGTACGACAATTTTGTGGGAATTTTTGTCCTGTAAGAATTTTATGCACCCCTGCTGATTTGTAGGCTACTACAGCCAACATGTAATTGTGATACGTGCATCACAATTGAAGTGTCCTTTATTGGTATTAAACCAGTTGCCGTGAATAGGCTAACAATTGTTATGCATGGTAGTTTCTACCATATTTATACACAGGCTACAGACACCCCCCCCCCCCAGGGGATAATGGGGTATGGGGCGTTCAACTAGACTCTGCTACTAACCCCGAGGGACAACAGGTATCTAACCATTAAAGGACATTAACTTGACGTGGCAAATAAGGTAACCATCGTGTACTTTGAAAATTTGAAAGTTCGAAAGTCAAGATTTGTACCAGTAACACTTGACAATCTGATATGGTGTTTCATTATTACCCCGCCTGTTTCAAAATTACACAGAGGTGTTTCTTATTTGCCCCAATTCTGGGGTAAACATTAATCAACACTTCTTTTTTTAAATTTTGCAGCTTACAACGTGTACTTGATCTGAAACTGTAGGGTTGTGAACACATTGGGGGACACTACTTTACTGCCAAAAGACATGAAATTACTAAGCATAGTTGAGAACTACACATCGATTGCAGATTGTTTCATAATTACACATACCCCGATTGACCCTATGTGTAACGTTGGATAGCCTAATTTTTAATTTTTTTGTAGTTTAATTTTTACGGTTATGATTTTTTTTAGTTAGGTGCTTTTTATCTGGTCGCCGCTGGAAATGTCAGCCCAATATTCGCTGGTTTTTTTTTTGTTCTGCTAGCCAAACCAGTCCCTGTCGATTTCACACTGCCTCGAGAATATAGGCCTAATCCCTCTGTTGATTGAACAGGAGCATTTCTGTCCTAAAATAATGTAGTTCACTGTGGCTTATCTCGTACACCGACTCAAGCACAATGGAGAACTTTCCTTACTACATCACAAGAAGAGGGCATCATTGTCAACACCTTGAGCTGTCCAAGCAAGAATTTGAGATTTGAGTCTCACTGAGATGTATGCAGCATTCAAACGTTTGTACAATTGCCTGCGTTTTTCAGAGGTTTGGCGTGAAGAAGGTGGCAGATATCGGCTACTGAAAATTTGCCTGTAATACAGGGCTCGAATTGTCTTAGAAAAATTGCATAGCAGAAATGCGATACAAAATGCATATTTGCGTAGCAGTCACGAAAAAATGATTAGCAACTTTTAAAGAATAATTTATTTGGTAAAAATGAATACAAAAAGTTTACTTTATTTGAAACGAGCCATTTTTGTTTCACTTTTACTTTGACTTTTGCGATGCATGTTTAGACTATTCTGACCCGTGTCTGAAACGAAAGTGCCACCAACTAAATACCGAAGGTGATGGTAGAACCAATGATTTCCCGGAATGCATGGTGCGACGCTTGGCCTGCCTATAAAGTAGGAGGGATTAGCATCTCCGTGTCAGCCAACACGATCATGACTAAGCTGTTATGTTGTCTCATGTAATACAGTTGCATCGCTAAACTGAGATACATTATTTAATTTTGCATCGCTAAAGAATTTGTGATGCAAATTGCGATGTGATACCGCTCATTTTGAGCCCTATAATAGTTTTACTTGAAACTTTTGGCGTTGCGGTGTATGTGAGTCCAAACAAAAAAAAATCGTTTGGTTTACGTTTCCCGACCGACCCTATTTTTACGAGCCGAAAAAAAATCCCCTTCCCTATTTTGACGCTCCATCCTACGATACAAAAATGGTTCAAATGCTTCCTGGAAAAGGGAAAATATTGCTCCATGAACATGAATGTATCTTTATTGCATAAAAAAATATTAAATTATAATGTTTGATGTAAAGGCTTTCTGATTTAGTAACAAAAAAAAAAAAGAATTTTCCGACCGACCGACCCTATTTTTTTAACTGCGTAACGCAAACCAAACTATTTTTTTTTGTTTGGCCTGAGTAAAACCTGGCTCCGCCAACAATTATACAGGCCAGCCATATTGAAATTTTTATTTGGTTAAATTTCACACTTGGTCGGAATTTGATTTCATTTTTGGTGTATAGGGTGAATGGTAGCTTGAATCTTCTGAATCTGAAGTAAGAACTTCGTGCACAGAGCGGAGTGTACCTCACGCAATACTGTACCACTACTTCTAGATAATGGAAACCAGGAATATCTCACTCACTATTCCACTGCAACTTGGACTTGAAATTCAGATTACGAGGTCCGAGTTTTGATTTTAAATAGGGATGAGCCAGAGGGGTTCCTTATTTTTATCTATTTTTCAGTGAAAAATTCCTTATTTTTTCTTATCTATGACTTAAGAAATTCCTTATTTCCTACTTTTTTTCCCCCAAAACCCACTACGACCCCTGGGAGCAGCTTAATGGGTCAAACTATGGCCAAAAGCAAAATTTACTAGGCCTACTTTTTTTTTTGTCTTTTTGACCTTTTATTCAAAAACCGTTAATGCTACCAAAAAAAGATTCAGATGAAAGTTGTTTGCAATGGTATTATCTATAATGTAGGTCCCATACCTTTTTTCATATCTCTTACGGTTTTCTAAAAAATTGATAACTTCGGGCCATTTTGTGGTCATTTTGGCTTATTTAATGCCTGCAGATGTATCAATTTACCAACCTACAACTTTCAACTGCTGATGCTTCATTTCTGATTCAGGTGGATGACTCGAATTTGATTATTTGAAAGGTGGGAATGTGTTTTTTGCATCAAGAATAATTGAAAGGAATTAGCATTGTCAGATACGGAGCTAAGCCCGTTTTAGTAAGGGCTGGTATCACAAGCACCGTTTGATTTTTCGCTCATTTTCAACTGTCAGCTATTGTGACGTTTCTAATTTAGGTGGATGACTCCAATTAGGTTCATTGGAAAGGCGGGAATGTTGTCTTTGCAGTAAGGGCTATAGAAAGGGTCGGTCAATGTTAGGGACCAAGCTACGCCCTTTTTACTAGGGGCTGATATCAAAGGCACGTTTCGTCAATTCGTTATAAAAATAACACCAAAATATACCGCAGATATTCACATAGCTGGACAGTATTGGTGTTCGTTACGTGAATGTGTGGTATTTTTTGGTGTTATTTTTATAACGAATTTACAAGTTGGCGAATTTCACAGTATGTTTTACAACAAAGGTACTTTCAGTTTATCGCTCGTGTTTAACTTTCAACTGCTGCTGTTATTTCCTGAACGGTGGTGTAGACCATTTTAATTATCGTTAATGCAAAGACGGGATTCCCACCATTCCAAGGTACCTTATTGGATTCATCAACATTGATTAGAAACGTCACAATGGTAGGTGAAAACTGAAATGAGCGAAAAGTAGAATGGTGCGAGCCCCTAGTAAAGCAGATATAGCTTGGTTCCTAACAGAGGTAGATCCTTTTAATTACTCTTGATGCAAAGCTGACACTCCTACCTTTAGAATGAACCTAATCGGAGTCTTCCACCTAAATTAGCACCATCACAACGGTAGTTGAAAATTAAAAATGGTGAAATGTTGAACCGTTAGATCGGTCCCTCATAGTGGTAGACCGTTTCAATTACCCTTGCTGCAAACAAGACATTCCCACCTTTTAAATGAACCTAATTGGAGTCATTCACCTAAATTAGAAATGTCAGAATGGTAATTAAAGGGAAAAATAAGTGAAAAATTGTACAGTGTCTAAATTGGCAAATTCAATAGTTTTTACTTTTATTTATCACCTTCGTCAAGCTTGAGCTATGCGACACACGCATGCACAAACTGTCTTCTCGCCACTAAAGATAGCTCCTATTCGAATTCCATTCCACGCTACTAATCTCATTGTGGGCCTCAAGAAGTTATTCATCCTGGCCGCTGCTGTAGTCATTCTCACTCGTTGAGTTTGACTGTGTCAAGTGTTGCTGCAGGAAGAAATCTGTTCCATTACGCTTGTAGCACAACTCCGTGCCTTCGAAAAGCTATCGCAATTAAACATTGCCAAGGTGAAACTGTGGGACTTTTAAACATCCAAGACCAAGGTTGGGTTTTTGCTGGCAAAAACCGCTTTGTCTTCCTTGAAAATATACATTACCTTACATTTTTGTATTCTTCGTCTCCTGATGCTGTTTGATCTAGACATTAAAGACTTTAGAGCGTCGCCAGCGCCGCTACCTACTGCGCATCTGGTCTGTGCAGCCTCCTTGGTGTACAAGCCGAGACGGCAGCAGTAATTCCATCTTTTCTTCTCTAGCCTCCGACCACGTTGGACCTGCTGTTCGTTCTCCGTCTGCGGTCACCATGCCACAAGCCAAGGGTACGCCACGGAAACCGGAGGACCGCCACCTCCCCCAACCAAGTCTCGATCTCCGAGGTCTCTTTCGTTGACCCCCCCCGCTACCTGTGTTCTCTACTGTTTCGACAGCTTGGCCCCTGTTCCCTGGGCCCGGAACTCTGCAGTCTACGGTCCCCTGTGCGCACTCTTCACCTGTGGTCCCCACTACACCGGTCGGTCTACCCCCAGACACGGTCATCGCATCCCCGTTTCAATGTGTACAGTCACACCTGACCGCCGACCTTTCCAGTCTTCATTCAACAGGACCTGCTCATCTGCTAAGGAACAGTATAGTCGTTTAAAGCTTCAAGTCAAGGCTCGACTGACTGCTGCGCGACGAGCGCTTTGCCATTCCGACGGTCCCCTGGACTTCTCTCGTTCTTCTCGGGCCTCTTCGGCTTCTAAAAACACCAGACCCACGTGCAACATGATGGTTCCTTGCCTAAAGAAATTGTGCACGCTCTCAAGGATTCGGCTCTCCGCTCTTTTCAACCGCAAGCGGCCGGTCGCCCCTTCTCAGGACACTGACACTTGGTTACTTCAACAGTTAAGAAGCCTATGCTTGCTTAAAACGAAGCCGGCCCCTCCCAGACAACTCGACTGTTTTTCGGCTGATCCCTCGTCCTCTTCCTCCTTTCCCGCCGGAATCTGAGGACTGTTTCGGTCGCCAGTATTCCCGAGCTGTCGGTCGCCTCCGGTGACGCGCCATCTCGTCATGCGATGTTTTTCCCGATCTCCCTGACAAACGAAGCTCACTTGTAGATTTAAGAAGAAAAAAAATTCCTGACAGAAGACGACCTGAAGAAACTTAAACCTAGGGAGAATTCGACCGTCCCGCACATGTTTGCACAAGTTAAGTCACACAAGACGAGTTTTCCTCTCTGGATTATCACATCCGCGGAAAATGCCCCAATCAAACCTGTTGATTGGCTATTGACCAAAATACTTCAGAAATATATTTGGGGCACCCATTCACTCAAAAAACTCCATATTCACTGAAGACCATCAACTTGTTTCCTATGACGTGGGTCAGGCTCTTTCCCAACCTCCCACATCACCTCATCCTCAACAACATGTCGATCGATCCGCCGATAGGTGTTAAAAATCAACGAGACTGTCCGAGAACTGGATCGGGCACTTCTAAAATTAGTCCTCTCCGCCATCTATGTAACCTTCCACCAACATTCCTTTTGACAGATCACAGGAACCCCGATGGGTTATTCATGTTCTCCATCCCTAGCAGAGATCGCTCTGCAATTTCACGATGAAGGGATTGTGACGAAATTCCTTTATCTTCACACTTAAAATCGATACATAGACGACATCTTTACAATCCACCTTCTGGAAGACAAACCTGCCCTCTTAAAACCTCAACTGGGAAGAAGCCCTAGAGTTCACCCAAAAAGGAGCTGTAGATGGAAAACTCCCATTTCATGATGTACGTCTTTCCAAACACAGAAACCAAATCGCCTTCGCCCCGTACCAAAAGCCAATGCATACCGGCAGAGGAATACTTTTTCTCTATGGTCATCCACGCTCCCTTATGAAAACCATCCTGGCCAACGAACTCGCAAGGATTACGTTTTGCAAATAACAACCAAAATTTATTATTTTTCAGCAAATTTCCCATTCAATTATCGTGAAAATTCAAAATGGCAACCCAAAATGTCATCCAGAAAATTAGTGGCAGTTGTGCTGGGACACAATTTTTTTCTTTTATGGTAGGTTGGGGCTAAGAGTCTTGCTGTTGATAGAACTAGTTGAACAATTTCATAAGTGCTTGTCCAACGTTTAATAATCTCCCTAGGTTGCGAGGTTATCGTTTTGAGCTACGTGCAACAGTGCGTGCGGCGAAAGCATCATTGTTGGATGTTGCGTTTTTGACTGCTTAAGGAGGCTTTCGTTGATGTTGTTTCCCTCTTGATATTCCAATATATCATTAGAATTGTCTTAATGAGACCTTTTCATTGTCTTCCCCATGGCAGAATCAGCGCGACGCGCGTTGCAGACAGTTGAAGGTTGCCGCTGACAAATTTTGGCCAAATTTCTGCCATTTTGTCAATTTTTGACCGATTTTGACATTACAATACACCATGTTAATCGTCTTGACGAGACCTTTCCATTGGTGAAGTAGCCAGGTCAATAGGATAACGCACTGAAAAGTTATTTCATAAAAACCAATACATATGTGGGTAACCATTTGATCCGCAGGGGTCATACGGATACAAGAATTGTACAATAAAAACAAAATCACAATAAAAAGATTAAAACATCTAAAAACATCTAAGAAATTTGGTAAAGTTAACCTTTTTCAGCCCGGCTCTAAAGTTTTTAAGACTCGATGATCCCACTAGCTCGTGACTTGCCATCCGAGATAGTGGGATCGTCGAGTCTTAAAAACTTTAGAGCCAGGCTGAAAAAGGTTAACTTTTACCAAATTAATTAGATGTTTTAATCTTTTTATTGTGTATATTTTTTTATTGTATAATTCTTGTATCCGTATGACCCTGCGCACTGTGCATAATAGTTTGTATATGTTTTTGTTTCTTTCCTATTAGGGGCAGGTGTTAGTGGATGTTCAACTCATCCCTTCCTGTTATATTGCTTTTGCCGACTTTCGCCAATAAATTTGCTTATTATTATAAAAACAGATTAGCTGCAGACAAATTGTTTTTTGGCAATTGGTGTTTCAGACAGTTGCAGAAAGTTCTACCTCTGGAATTGTCTGAAGAGTCAAACCGATAGATAAAACATTATTCAGAAGTTATTGCAAAAATTGCTTGTGGTTTTGTACTTAAATCCGTGCTTCATCGGAGCACAGAAAAGGTAACACTTTTTCAAAAAGGTGGAAGGAAAACATTGTTTCCACTAATTTAAGACAAACAAAAAAACGCAACATCGCTTATCTTCTTCAAGCACTACACTGTGAGATGGTCGGAATTTACATTTCGTTGCTTATGGACCACCACGTCAAGTGACGTATTTTTATGCTTGTCGAAAATTACCTTTTCTGTGCTACGATGAATTAAGAAGTTATTCAGTAAAATCCAGTAAACATTTGGCTGTTGGTTACCTTGAGTTTAGAGGAAAAAATGTAATGTCGTGGGACTTGCCGTATGTGACAAAAACGAGTTGGGTGTGGACAATCACTTGCAATACATTCTGTGTCAAAGACAGTGGGAGAAAGTTCTGCTAGGGCAGTCAGAATCGGGCAACAGGTCACAAATTAGCATTTTTCAGTCATCGTTCGCTGAAAGTGACATTTGTCGTTAAGCATTTTCGTTTTTGTGTGGTGATGGGGCAGCTCGAATGCCGGTTAATTTAGAATCTGAACGTTCAGTGCATAGCTTAACAATGTTATGCTGATTGGCTGTTTAACTTGTTTGAGCCATTGTCATGTACGTCAAAATTAATACTTGAGAAGTAGTCGATATTATCTTTCAAAATCGTATATGGAAAATCTTCCATAACCAGGTAACGTGGTCATTGGGACGGTTGAGGGACTAGAGGGATGGTCAAATGAGAAAATTACACAAAAATAGGTAACTACCGTATGAAGCTGGGACACTTTGGGCAGGTTACCGGGACGCTTTAGGTTGGTTACCGAGATGCCACGGAACATTTTCCATATACGTTCAAAATAGTCAACAAACCATTGTTTACAAGTTGCCCGTTCTTGTAAGAGTTTGCGCTAAAACTCTTGTAGTCCTGAATTCTGCCAATGCCACCTCACCAAGTAGTGGCTGCGTAGTACAACGTTTATCTTCCTGAGATAGTTTTAGGGTGTTACTGTCGGTGACTCTTCTTGAACTGAACATGGACCCCTCTTTTCATTTCACACCATTCTCCCACCGTAGGAGAGGCCATCAATATAAATTCCTTGGGGCAACTTTCCATCCTGAATGTGCCATCTTTTTTCGCCCAGAATGCTTTCTTTGTGGAATTCCTTCCCCAAGGTGGTTGTGTCAGCGCCTCCTGCGAACCCTTCCAAGATTCTCCACGATTTGTCAAGATAATGCTCTCTCTGGGCTTTGTGGGTGGTTGGGCCCCACGTGCGTCTATCACTTTGCGCCGTCTTTTTACTGTATTTTATTCTGTTAAGAAAGCAATAACAAATCGTTAAAACCAAAAACTCTGTACGTGGTAGAACAATATTGGGGGTTGAAAAATTCGGTATAGTATGGGGAATTAAAGGGGTTGGATTGCTCACCTTAGGGTCCAAGGAAGTCTGAAAATTGGTGGAGTACTAGTAGATTAGATGACATATGGCGTATTGCTAGAGAACCACTTGATGGGGCTGCTATGTCTGCCACCATCTTAGAAAATGTCGTAAAAAAAAACTGACGAAAATCTACATTACCTGAATTTATAGCAGTTCCCCTTTGAGCACATATTTTCCCCTAGAAGTTGTCTTCCTGCTGAGCTCGCACATGACTGGAAGTAGGCGAGCCTTTATAAGTCGGCGCAGTGGATCATTGCCATCTTTCTCCTAGGGTGATCACCGAGCGTGTTCGTCCTCGAGCCTTCCCCATCGATCCTTGATCCGTCATCCTTCAAGCCCACGATCCTCGAACCGTTGTTCCTGCTGATCCTCGATCTACCGTCCTTCCACACCACAAGCCGCAGTCGTTATGGCATCACCGACTTTGTCATCAGCATCGGTTGTCTCTAGCTAGGACTCCAGCCCATTTTCTAGAAGTCTCAACCCACCTTACTGATTCTCCTCCAGCAGAAACTCCGATCCAGCTTGCGGACTCAGTCCTCCATTCTGTATCTGCTACATGATCCTTCCCACGGATTGATCCGTCGTCTCTGTATCTCCACCTAGGCGGTCGGGTCGGACTTCCTTGCCATGGGTAGCCCTGCTCCGCATTCCATTGTTTTCCCACACCTCCTCTCCCACTTCCCGACTGAAGAAAGAAGAGGGGCGTTCAAGGCCCGTGGTCCGCCTCCACTCTTACCTCAATTACCATCACCTGCCACGATGATCCCTCTGGGATTGGCTCCTACATCTCCATGCTTCTTACCTCCACAGTCTTTGCGACTTCCAGTGCCTTTCCCAACGTTTTCGCGAAGATTCTGTGATCCGACCAGTAGCCCTATTAATTGATGTTTTCCTGATCCACCCGGACCGGCACGACCCACGGCTGTTCCTGACTCAGCCTCGACGTCAGGGTTTATTGATCTCCGCTGTCCCGAGAGGGAGGACCGAAACTATGACATCAGCTACACTTTGCTTGCGCCCCTACGATCCCTGAACTTCCTGTCATTGGATTATTCTCCTCCGGTCCTCACTAAGCACGGGCTGTTCTCCGTTCCCGGCATCACGCCATTGCCACCAAGACCACCTACAATCTGTTCAGCTATCCATTTTCCTCACGAACCATCCGATCCTACCAAGCCTTCTTGCTCCCTAGACATCACTCCCTCAGCGCCAACAGCACCACCTACAGTGTAGCCCAAGGTACTACACACGAACTTGCGGGACCAGCCTTGAACTTCTCACTCGGTACCCCCAGACCCGATCTTCTGAAACTCTCCCACGAACAGTCCTACGCAATAAAAGAGGGAGGGGGACCTGCTCCTTTCGACGTCAACCGTTTTTTGCTCAACTCAGGCGGTCCCATGCTTAGGTTTTCTGGCCCTTGCGATCCTGCTTTACCTGCTCAAAAAAAAAAAAAAACTCCCGAAGGTCACAAGACTTGGGCAGCAGCCACACACACGCCTTTTGGTCCTTGTGACTTGTGTGCAAAACACCTACATCGCCTCTTAGATCCTTCATCCCGCAATTATTTATGACAACTACATTTCTTGATCCACCGGCCTTCCCCATCCTATCCTACGCACAACACGACCAACGATCATTACTGATGCTCTTGCTCCACTTTGGCTACAGCTCCATCTCCACTCCGCTTCCTCATACGACCCTTCTTTCACCATAGGTCGACCCACTTGATCCTCTGCGATCCCGTACTGCCTCCTCACTCTACCACTACGAGCGCTGCAATCAACCACTACAACGCAACTTCCCGCGCTTGGCATCCTACCTCTCCTTTGTTCCGTGGCGCCATGTCGGATTCATCATCTTCAGAAAACCCCGTTCCGGCTGTTGTGTTCCCAAACTTACCTTTACCCAAACCTTGCTCTTGCCAAGGGTTTGCCAACAGGACCAATCGCCTCAATCCCCATCCATGCTGTCAATACGACAGACAGTGTGACGGCATTCTGAAGAAGTGCAAAGTATGTGTAGACATTTCACGTGACAAATGACGACTCATCCGCAAGAGACAAGCCTTGTCCTGTCAATGGGCTGCTCGACAGAAGGCCCTCGAACATGGCACAACCACGCCTTCGCAACCCGCTCCTTCTTCGGACGCCCAAGCCGCCCGGAATGCAGCTAAGCAATCCAGGTCCGTTGATACAAAGCAGCAGAACCCTCCATTCAAACGACAAAGGACCGACAGTTCTGGGTCCTCCGATCCGTTAGCCATCGCCGGGACCTCCGGTATCGTTACAACATCCAAGGTATCCTAAACGCTGCCTAAATCTACCCCTAGGATAAAGGTAGCTCGCATCTCTCGTCCGCTGCTTCTACATAGTGCTCCATTTAGTGCAATCCTGACTACCAAACGCCACCTTCTCAAATCTTAACCAAGCATCAGCCTCCGTTTGGTTCTGGAAAAACTCCACCGATCCCTCTTGTTCTCTCCATCTTGACAGATCCGGCTTCCCCACGACACCTCTCCGCTGTCTCATGAAGCCTCTCTCATTTCGCTCGCAGACACCCTACCATCTTCGGAACCGCCTCCATTCCCGAGTGCATCTGTTCTGCGTGCAGCTTTGACGCGCGGTTTACAGTTAACTGTCCGTCATATGGAAAATATTGACTTTAACATCAAGTTTGTGCTCAACATTTCTGAAACATTCTCAACCGAGTTTGCCACACTCCGCGCCACTGCCGCCACCGTCCGCCTCTGTTCTTCAAGAAGAAAATGCGCGCCTCCTCGAGTTAAACTCTGCACTCATCAACGAACTAGCAGACGTAACTCGCCGTCATCGATCCCTCAGGATTAATTATGCCTTGCTGAAAGCTCACTACAGGTGGCCATCACCGATCCCTTCGTCTCCACCATGGCGGGCATACTATTATGCAAAATCACATACCCGTCGCCCACACATTCTCTCTTCCCCAACTACACGCGGCTTGCCATCCACATCTCAGCCGGCTCGATCCTCCCCTACGGTTCAGGACCTACATCGCGCCGCATCCTGACCATTAACATCACCCTTTCACGACCCCCCGGCAACTACTCCCACTACACAGCTTTCCATTTCGCAAGATGCAGTGGCTCTGGGATCTCGTCGTACTCAGTGTGGCAGTATGATGCCGCTGCGGGATTTGTTCCAGTCTTTCATAGGATCACTCCTCATTCAACTGTTGCTTCCAGGGACCCTCCCTGCTCCCCTTGCCATAGAAGAGCTAAAGGGGTAGCTTTGAGACTCCGCATCCTTCAATGGACACTTTCCACACCAAGAACTTCCACTCTACTTCGAATCTGCTCCACGAGGATCCTACTCTGTTACCCGGTACCTAACTTGAGCTACGGAATTACCCATCCTCGTGCGTTATCATTTTATTTGTTTGCCTGACCCGCTGGCAACGTTCTGCTAACCCTCCAAAAAAAAAAAATGCTTTCTTTTGTACTCCGTTACACTCCCTGATCCATCCACACCAGATTGCTATCACTGTCACATTTACATAGGATTCTACAACGATCCTACAACTACTACCGATCCCCTTGCGACTTTCACCGGTAACACATTACTGACTTGCCATTTACACGAAATATAGGACTCTGCAACGCCTCCCGATCCGATCCGTGCCTCGCCGGATCACTGTCAACGACAGGATCGTAACCCTTACATCTACACAGCATCCACAACGATCATACAACAATGACCGATCCTCTCAACCACTACCGATCCTTCTCTATCCCATCGACTAAAACAAGAAAGAACTCCATCCACCTAATGCTTCAACCTTCGTGATGGTATCACATCGCAAGACTCATCAAAACCTCAACAAGGTAAGCAGGTCTCATGCTTTAATACCAGCTTTATACCTTGTTCCCCTAGGTGCGGGACACCCTGTTGCGATACCCCCCCCCCCCCCCAAAAAAAAATAATAATGATGTACCCCCATACATACAAGATCGCATTCCCAATCTCTCACAAAGCCTGTCTACTGAACCTATCCTGGAGCGGACGCTGCAAACTTGGTTACTAATCCATACAGGCATGAGTAATTGGTTGGGACTACAGGGTTGTCTTCACGGGGACTTGTTCCTAGGGTCGCTGGCTCGTATTGCGGGTGGCTCGAACCTAGCCCCCTTCCTAGGTGACGAAGTCTGCTATAAATTCAGGTAATGTAGATTTTCGTCGGCTGTAAAAAGACTAAAATACCAGGGCCTGCACCTGGTGCGTTTTAGTTTATTTGCCAAAACATATTAACCTGATAATTTTAGCATTACATTGTCCTCAATGGAATGATCACTGGAGGTTTTTCGGTTGCGTGTATCCGCCTGCTTGCATGCTCCCACTGCGCCTGCGCGATGCAGTCGTCCTCTATATAAAGCGGCATCATGGCCGATGTCGGCATTCATTTCGTCCACGAGGTCCTTCGCACCACGTCGATCTCTGGAATTTGGAATTTTCGCTTTCGCGACTTAGATGGCTACTACCGAAGATTTTGCTGCCCTTCTGGCTGCTCCTCTGACTCCGGATGCTGCGCTACAACCTGCTCCCCCGCCTTCCCTTTGCGACCACTGGCCGACGGGTCATGACCAGGACGCCTACCTCTTCCCACCATTCACACTCCTTCCACAAGTTCTACAAAAAGCCGAGGAAAGCCAAAGCCTATTTCTTCTCATAGCACCCTTTGGCCGTCAGCAGCATGGTTCCCACACCTACTGTCTCTACTAGTCTACTCCCCAAGAAGTCTTCCCCTTCTACCAGATCTTCTATCTCAACAAAAGGGCACGAAGCTATATCCAAACTTAGCAAACCTAAACCTTCACGCGTGGCTACAATTGTCAAAACTCCTCAAAAAGACAGGAATTCAAAAAGATGATGCCTTCCGAATCGCCTCAAAGGCAACAAAAAACTCAACAAACAAAATATACGACAGTCACTGGACCAAATGGTTTCATTGGTGTCACGCAAGGGAAATTATTCCAATCGATCCCTCTCTGCCAGAATTACTAAGGTTCTTCACTGACCTCTTCGACATTGAAAACTCAAAGGCTCAACGATCCTAGTTTACCGCTCGGCCCTTAATTCCGTCTTCAAAGCAGCCGACAAAACCAACCTCCTCGAAGACTATCGGATCTCATCACGCCTCCGCTCATTCGAAAACGACCGCCCTTCAACAACAAGGCTCGTCGCCGACTGGGACTTATCAATAATACTGCAATCCTTAATCGAAGCTCCCTATGAACCAATGCAAGACTGCTCTCTGCACCTTTTAATCAGAAAGACCGTCTTCCTAGTAACACTCGCAGCAAGCGCTCGTTGTTCCGAAATTCAGGCACTCTCCGCAGACCCAGCTTTCTGCATTTTCAGCCCTAACTTCACTTCCGTAACACTTTACCCCGGAACAGATTTCCGAGCAAAAACCCGAAAACCATCCGAACCACCCAAACCAATCACGTTTCCTGCCCTCTCCAACCTGACAGGAGACGAACCCGAATGCCTACTCTGCCCGATCCGCACACTTCGGTTTTACCTCACCTGCACCCAACACGAAGACATCCGCAGGGGTAGAAACCAACTCATCCTCCCAGTTGATCTCCAGACAGGCGAAACCTCGCCAGCAATGATCTCCCGTTGGATCAAGAAAACCATCGACACCGCTTACGACAAGGAAAACCTGAGCAGGGAAAGAGCGACAGCACATGAGGTCAGAGTAATTTTCACGTCATGGGCACACCATAACGCCGTCCCGACAGAAGAGACTCTACACGCAGCTTCTCTGCGACACGCTACGACAATCACCTCCCACTACCTAAGGAACGTGTCAAGAGAAGAGGGACTACACCGGCTGGGACCAATCGTCGCAGCCAGAACCGTGGTCAAGCCCCCTTAAGCACAATCAGAACGAAGTAGAAGCAAGCCATCCCAGAGGGAAGCAAGCCACCCACAGAGGGAAGCAAGCCACCCACAGAGGGAAGCAAGCCATCCATAGAAGGAAGCAAGACCCCTCAAACAACAACGATCCTTTTCAGGGCCACCAAACCTTACGAGAGAGAACGGGATCCCTGTTTTCATCACATGTTCTGAATAAAGTGCGAAATTCTCAAATTTTTAGGGGAAAGCCCTCTTGCATCCCGGGGCGCCCCGTGAGATCGGTGCCCGCCACCATTTTTGACGTGGTCAGCTGATAATGCTAAAATTAGCAGGGTAATATGTTTTGGCAAATAAGAAAGAAAAATTTTGCCGGCCCTCAGCCCGGCCGGCAAAAAATGGTTTCTTTTTTTGCCTAAAACATACTTAACCAAGGGCCCGCCCTACCTCCCCTCTCGAGTCACCTCCTGACATATTGAGAGGAAAATAAATGCAGACATCGGCCATGATGCCGCTTTATATAGAGGAGGACTGCGTCGCACAGGTGCAGTGGGAGCATGCAAGCAGGCGGATACACGCAACCGAAAAACCTCCAGTGATCATTCCATTGAGGACAATGTAATGCTAAAATTATTAGGTTAAATATGTTTTAGGCAAAAAAGAAACCATTTTTAGCCGGCCGGGCTGAGGGCCGGCAAAATGTTCTTTTGTCTATACAATAATATACATTACCTTCGCCCGCCCATCCTCCCCTCTACGAACTAGGTTCTAGGGGGTTAGGAGAAAGATGGCAATGATCCAATGCGCCGAGCTTATAAGGGCTCGCCTACTTCCGGTCATGCGCAGTAATAAGAGCTCAGCATAATGAATTTTCACAGTAAGCGGTGTGACGTTTTCAAAATAAGAGCTCATCAGGGAAGACAACTTCAAGGGGAAAATTAGTGCTCAAAGGGGAACTGATATAAATTCAGGTAATGTATATTTTCGTATAGGAATAAAAAGTAAAATCAACCAGGTGTAGGCCGTAGTATTTTAGTCTTTTTTGCTTTGGGACTATAACTGCTAAACCAATCATCACTTCCCTCGAATTGCGCAGGCTGAGAGCTGACCTAAATTTCACTTATATTTTGTTACGGGGCGACTTGCGCCGACTTGGTGATTCTCTTTAAGCTCCGATCATCTGATCGTACTCGTGGCCACCCTCTTAAGTTGGTCGTGGAACGCTGCAGCTTGAATTGCCGCAAGTTCTTCTTTTCGAATAGAGTCGTTCACCCCTGGAACGCGTTGCCCAGGGATGTCGTTCTTGCCCCTTCCATTGAGGTTTTTAAACGGAGGTTAAAGAATATTGACCTTGGCGAGTACTTGCAGTGTTTTTAACTTTTTATTGAACATTAACTTTTATATGAAATTATGTTTGGTTGATTTGTTTTGATTTATATTTGCCTTTATCATCCCTTATGAGATTTTACTTGTATGTATTTTATTATTCTTTTCTTACAATTTTTAGCTTTGTACCTGGGCCAATATTAGTGGCATCTCAATTTATGCCCTTTTGTATCCCTTTCTCCTTCTGAGAATAAAGGTATCTTATCTTATCTTATCATCTGACTGAAAACCGGTTACATGGGCCTACTATGTTCAAAATAAAAAAAATTAAAAAAAAAAAGGTACCGTTCATATTTTGAGTAAAATTCACCTTCCTAATCCGTATTCTTCGTTTAATCACTGGTACATCATTTCTGTTACGTTAACTTAAAGTAGTGCATTTGAGTAATATAATTCCTGACTGGTACCGTAAACAGCAGAAGATTTAATTAAGATAAATGGCTGCTTACGTGAAAGGTGCAGAATTATATTTTCCAGCAAGAGTAATAAAAGCGAGATATGGAAAGGAGCTAAGCTACAACCTTAACAAATGTGAATTGTGTGACGCTTGCCATTTGGCCAGTATACATAAAATGCTCTCGCCATTGTCCATTACCTCCTCGTCATGTAGAAGAACTTTTACGTTGTGATGCTACTTAATGCTTAAATATTTTTTGCATTTATCTAACTCTCCAATCAGCTAAAGAGGCTAGCAACAGTATTGCACACTTGGTTGGAGAGCCCTTGTAATTCTACGCACAACACCGCAAACCGCTTATTTCTAACTAACATGGTTCATGAGAAACAATTTAAGCGTTGGGGTTTGTTAATCGGTCGCCATTTGGTGAGTAGCTCGAAAACCTAGTCGCCAACTGCTGAATTGTCCTCGCCGTTTGGCGAGTGGTGACAGACTGAAGGTTGCTAAGCTAAAGCTACGGCTGTAGCTGTTTCTCTGCTATAGCACCACGATTCTGCCTCTATTCATCACAAGTTACATCTTTAAACTGCTGCAGTGGCGGTTCTAAAAGATAAATAGATTGAAGTTTATACGTGACAGGCATGAAATCTTTCCTCGTTTTTAGCTTTGCAAACGTCCTAAAAATGCATTAAAAGCCATTAAAAATATGCACAAATTTGGGGGCTTCCCTCATTTTCAACCAGGAGTAACTTCCATGCCTGATGAGAGGTGAAGGTAGAGATTAAGATGAGCACCGGCCGTCTCCAGATGACGATTAACTTTTGTTATCTGGCGACCATTAACTATCTGTTTAGTCGGCTAATTGGAGACAAGAACTGTTAAACTAGTACACTTCAGCACAGACTCCTTATTTATCTTGTTTAATTTATTCTTTTGCTTTAATGCTCAGTAACATTTAGCCAATTCTTTTTATAGTAATAGGTGCCAGCCTAAGTAAATAAAACTAAAAACGTGTTGCGGCAATAAGCAAAATGCACAACTGGCGACTAAACAAAGCTAGCCAACCAGCCAGTGGCAACTGGTGAAAAATACTAATCTTCACCTATCGGTGAAGGTACACGTTTTCCAACATGATTAATAAAAATGATTTTGCATAAATTAGAAGATAAGTTACGGCCGTTTGTAGAATTGTGCATTCTGCCTCTATTCACAACAAGTTACATCTTTACACTACCGTACTGCCGTGGGGTGATTCCACCGTTACGTGTGTGACTTTCGTACACAAATTTTAAGTTTGTCTTGTAGCAACCTACAAAGTTAAAATCCTGTTTTTATTGCTGTGCTGATCAACCCTTTCGAATGTCAATCCAGTAGTAGTCGCCACTTGGCCAGTAAACCTTACAAAGCACTCGCCACACACCAAATACATTTTTTAACGAAGCGTGGTTTCTCCATTTATGCATTTATGAAATTGTACAATTTTGTTCAACACTAGCTATTGATGCAGAAAAAGCTGTCATATAGCCCTTATAAATCTGCTCATAACGCCGCAAACCTTTCGTCTCTAACTTGTACGGTTCCCGAGATATCGCTCTTTGAGTAGCATTCTCGATTGCTAGTCGCCGTTTTGGCGTGTGGCGACCAACATTGTAGAGGGTTGGTAGTGATGTTTTTTGGGATGTTCTCTTCACATTAAAACACAAAGGATTGTTTATAAATGTGTCTTCACATCTCACTTTTTCAGTTTTTTTTTACGTGTGTGACCGTTTAAAAATGGAAAACACTAAACAAATTACCAATATGTCAAATTTTGCAAAGTTTTATCCTTCAAAATGAAATAACATGTGAGGATTATTAAACTATATTTATTTCTTTGTAAATCTAAAATACTGTCATTTAGGTCTAAGTATTTAGGGCTTCAAAAGTTTTAAGGCAATTCGTTGTGTGTGTGTGACAAGGCCGTTAGTGTGTGACTGCTGTGAAAATAGCTCACAAAGTTACAAACAGAATACGCAGGCTAACTAAAAATTAAATATTATGTAAAGGTGCCAGGTAGTTCATATAAAGACACAAATCACTGTAAATTATATTAAGGAAAATTGGAAATTAGCCATTAGCGAAAATTATACACTAGAAATAACGTAGTTCTGTAAGCCACCTTTATGCACTTACGTTTCGTCGGAGTGGCATAACGGATTCGAACTGGATACTCAGTTCGCCCCCAGATCATTTGGCATAGTGCCTTAAGGCCTGTGGCCGTAGCGATTAAGGCGCCATGTAAGTGATCTGGGGGCGAAACGGAAAATCGTTTAAAGTGTCGAGGCTCAAAAACTGGCCGTAAGTGCATAAAGGTAGCTTACTGAACTACGTTATTTCTAGTGTATAATTTTTGCTAATGGCTAATTTCCAATTTTCCTTAGGTCAGTTTATTTCGCCCAGTTAAGTAGGCCACTAGAATACAAATTAAAATTCATTTTCTATTAACTATAGGTGCCTAATGCCATTAACTCAGAACTATCCTAACTGTACCAGATATGCAAAAACCGGTAACCGGCGTTTACTGTGGTTTAGACACGACATACTAGAAGAAAGAGCACACAAAACCACACAGAAAAACACAACAAATGTTCACTTAAATTTTCGGCAAATAATTGCGTTCGCCTTCTTCAGAAGTTAGTTAGAAAAATACGAGTCACTACATCGTCCTTTTGAAATTCGTGCAAGATGTGAGAACCACTGATCTATATCGTGCGTTGCATCTAGAGTGCCCACTTTCTGTCAAATTTTGACGCGAGAATTGGCCGCACTAGGCGATCAATGTTTGCATAAGCAGGATTCTGGATGTTCATGAGTGGTATGCTATTTTTGGAGAAATGTTTGATCGCAAGATACTCCAGTGCCCTGAGATGACAGTCGTTGTGTGTTAGATTTGAAGAGAACAGAAGTCCGATCCCAGGAGATGGCATGTTTCTCTTTTTTATGATGGAGAGCAATTCCGTTCTTCTCTTTTCCTCCCAAGGTGTCTCCAACGTGTTCTTTAAGTCGTGCTTGGAGCTTACGATGAGTCTCACCAATGTACATTGCGCTGCAGTCGCTGCAAGGGACACAGTATACGACTCCACTTTGCGAGAGTAGGTGGGAGGGGACACCTTCCAAGATGGAGTTGGGAGTGGACACTGCCACAGGTGGGGTAATCGGAGGGGGAGAAACAGGTGGAAGTGGAGGTGGGAGAGGCTGGATCAGTATGTTCGACCAGTCTGCAGAAAAAGTGGGAGTAGACGAGCAAGACTACCAACTCGATAGGGAACTTCTCAAGCTTGTGTTGTCTTCGATTTATGTCACCTTTGGAGACCATACCTTCTGGCAAGTATCTGGGACCCCGATGGGATATTCCTGCTCGCCCGTGTTGGCGGAAATTGTGTTACAGTTTGTGGACCAACACATCGTTGACAAGTGCCCCGACCTGCTGCTATGGAAAACGTTTGTGGATGATGTTTTTGCGATATTCACTCAAGAAGTTCTTACTACCATCCTCTCTGAACTAAATTCCTGGCATCCAGCTATCGTCTTCACACACGAAGAAGAAGTAGATAAGCATTTGTCTTTCCTCGATGTTCTTCTCAGCAGGGAAAAGGATGGAATCACCTATGAACCTTACCAAAAACCTGCGCACTCTGGGCGAGCGATTCCTTTTCACTCCAACCACCCACGCTCCCAACTGAAGGCAATTGTCGCCAATGAACTTTGCAGCATTGTGGCACATTCCTCGACCCCCCCCCCCCCACACTGCGAAGAAGTTTCTCGCGCTTGCTGACGAAGTTTCTGTAACTCCACTACCCAGCTTGTATTATCAACGCAGAAACCAAGAAGTCATGGTTTCGGGCCTGCGAAAGAAGTAATCGGAGCAGGGAGAACAGGCCAGACGATGAACATCCGTTCGAAGT
>JAHWFP010064930.1:44221-55142 GCA_023313725.1 Lithobius niger
GTGCGCTGCTTTTTCAAGCACCCTCCCAACCTGAAAAAGTTGCTGAGAGCCAAGAGTAAATTGTCCTCCCCTCCCCTCCGGCTTCCTCCGTGTCCAGTGCCCGTAGGTGGTCACCCACCCCCACCGCCACCCCCACCGGTTCCAACCCATCGCTATGCGACTAGGCTGAAGGCCCGACTCGTCCAGCCTCTCCCACCACCACTTCCACCTGTTTCTCCCCCTCCGATTACCCCACCTGTGGCAGTGCCCACTCCCAACTCCATCTTGGAAGATGTCCCCTCCCACCTACTCTCGCAAAGTGAAGTCGTATACTGTGTCCCTTACAGCGACTGCAGCGCAGTGTACATTGGTGAGACTCATCGTAAGCTCCAAGCACGACTTAAAGAACACGTTGGAGACACTTTGGGAGGAAAAGAGAAGAACGGAATTGCTCTCCATCATAAAAAAGAGAAACATGCCATCTCCTGGGATCGGTTTTCTTCAAATCTAACACACACAACGACTGTCATCTCAGGGCACTGGAGTCTCTTGCGATCAAACATTTCTCCAGAAATAGTATACCACTCATGCACATCCAGAATCCTGCTTATGCAAACATTGATCGCCTAGTGCGGCCAATTCTCGCGTCAAAATTTGACAGAAAGTGGGCACTCCAGATGCAACGCACAATATAGATCAGTGGTTCTCACATCTTGCACGAATTTCAAAAGGACAATGTAGTGACTCGTATTTTTCTAACTAACTTCTGAAGAAGGCGAACACAATTATTCACCGAAAATTTAAGTGAACATTTGTTGTGTTCAACTGTACCAAAGTTTGAGAAAAAAAGTTAAGTCTTATCCAGTTGACAGTCCCTCAAAAGAAGCGATCGGACCACGAGTGCGTACAACCTTTGGCTGTAGTTTAGACGCACTCCCAGCCAAAGCCAGAAAAAGAGGGACAATTTTGGTAGGTATTAGGTATTTCCAATGGGAAATTCCTACGATCTTTTACATGCCACAATCGACATAAGAATGAGGCATCAGAGGGACCTTCTCTTCCCGAAAATGCCAGGGATGGCCGAGGTCAGGATCGAACCCAGGATCGTTTGAATATTAGGTGGTCGTGCTAACCATTAGGCTCCCGTACCCCATACCAACAACCTTTGGCAGTGCCACCTTTTTACGACATTTTCGTTTGGATAGAAAATCACATCTGGAGGATGAGGCCTCCTCCAAAACCCTGCAGACAGCACCATGGCAGACTCTTTTACTTTGATGTTGATGATCGACAACACTTCTCCTGGGTATATCAACTTGTTGTACTGTTAACAAGCACCAGTCATCAACATTGAGTTGCAGTCGCTTAATTATTTGTTGAGTGGTTTGCAGTGGCAGTTCCATAGTTTTCTAGAACAATGTCTGGATTTTGATTTAAAATAATGTGAGCTGTATGCCACAGTTTTTTGTTATTAACTGCATAGCTGGTGGCTTTCATTACGTGGATGCGGCGTATCCCAGGAAAAGCAGGCATATTAAGCCAAGGGTGTTCTCACTAATCACGGTGTGTTTTTCATCTTGGCTGATGTGCAGCACTGATGTGGCTGACAGTGATGCTAATGCCAATTTGGCAAAATTCACTGACGATTGTAGGACAATTTTTTTCCTATTTAGGCTACTCAGTTTTTTTTTTATGCACTAGTGATTTTGCTCTGCAACCCACACCATCAACAATCCCTTTTCCATGCGAGGTTACAAGAAATTCCATGTAAAATGTTTGTGCGGTATTTCTGATTCAGTTTATACAATAGTTCAGCTGTAAGTTGTTTTTAAACTCCGTCTTTAAACTTATGTCTCCTCCGTCATTTGCATCAGCATGTTTGTAGATATTTTCATAAAGTATTGAAATGAAGGCCAACACTGTCTTTGTCTTTGCTATTGGAGCTAATACCTAGGTTTTGCATAGTCCCTTATAAAATATAGCTGCAGTGAACAGCTCCACACTTCACGAATCTAAAATGGTGACTGGCCTTTTTTTCTACTGCCTTTCTTGTTTTATTCCTTTTGAAATGAGTTATCTCGCAATGCTTTCTCCTCTTGAACTTCTTAATCCGTTCAGCACCAGTTAAAAGGAAATTTTCTTTTGGGGTTCAACCATTGTTGCTTTTCCAACAAATTACTGTCAACAATTAGTGAGCCGCCATTGTTAACAGAAAGTACTTAGAATTGTGGGATACACATTGACCAAACTTCTACCTAACTGTAATTTGTAGTACTAACTGTATAGTGAAAGGAGTAGCTTGCCTTCTCACACCTGGTAACACACGTAACATTACGTGTGTGACTGGATTTGTTACGTGTGTGACAAATCAGTTACCCCAATAAAACAGTAAGATGTGAACATATTTAAATTAATTTTTGGCTACACACTCTAATAGACCACCTAATGAACTTAGATTACCAATATTCCCCAACTATTCTAAGAATTACAGAAATTTTAAACTTTTTATTGTTACGTGTGTGACAAGGGCTAATTGATATTACGTGTGTGACCAAACATTCGATTAGCAATCAGTTTTATTTATTTTTAATACATTAACGTATTCCTTTAGTATCCTAGCTATTTTTTTTAAAGTCTTACTAAAGTTATGTGATTGCTATAGGCTTAGTTTTTACTAACTGCGATGCCTTATGCTCCGCTCCATGGTATTTTTTTTTTTAGGAATAAAGCTTTTTATCATTTAATGGATTTTAAGACCATGGTTCTTAAAATTCACATTTCTCCAAACTTACCATGATTTTACATAAAAATCAATGACACCAGTGGAAAGAGCACACTTTTTCCATTCAGAATCTATAGTTTGTTCAACTCTAGATATAAAAGAAAATTATGGGCCTGTGGGACCACTTTCCATGGAATCGCCCAGTGGCAGTTCTACAAAAGATTAATGGATTTAATTAGGTTAAGATGAAAAGCAGAGATGTGTATTTTTTCTACCGGGCTGGCGTGTTATGGAAACTGTTTCCCTGACTTGCTTGTTAATTTGTACATTAGGTCAATGTATAATTTGATAACGTGCGTATTTGGTTCGAATAGAGCTTAAAATCTTCGGTTCTCTCGTGTCTTTTGGTGGCAAATGTCTGTCGTCGTTTAGGTATAGTCCAACAAATTTTCACTTTAGGATGTGTAAAACGAAATTATCGGCCCACAAGGTCTTTGTTCGCCTTTTGTAAGCTTGTTCCTCTTGTCTTCTGCATTATATAGACCACCTTCAATTCCTCCAGCGTCAGTTTACTAGCCTAATCGTTATTTGGTATGGTTGCCTTTTTTATCTACAGCTCAAATCTTCGATTTGGGTCTGGACTCACTGGAGCTACATGGTTTAAAGGCAGACCTAATCCTAACTTTTAAAAAAGCTTTCTTGCACGTGGAATCCATTTGGACGGAATTACTTAGGTGAACAGATAGTTTTGGCACCATCTACAAGTTTGTTCAAGCGTGTTATCGATAATTCGATAATATCACTACAATGTTTCGTTGATAATCGTATCTTACGTTTGCTGATGTATCGAATTGTCGAGCAAACTGATGAGCGTTATAAAGATGTCGAGTTATTGATGTTGTTCATGTTTGTTGAGATTTTGTTTGAGAGATGAGGCAGCAGCATATTGTCTAGTCTCCCATAAACGAACATATTTTTTAAAAAAATATTAATTTTGCGTTATAAAAATAACATACACGTAACACGTTATTTGCCAATAGTGCACTTAGGAGAAAGTTGTCCAAGTTGTGAATTTTCGGTGGTTGCTCTCTATCGCTTAGAACTACCATCTTCTTCATGCACTTCTTGTCTCGAAATGCCAGAAGGTGGTAAATTATGTAGACAATAGATGAGTAACCATGTTATGGAGTGCCTATAATTTTTAGTATTTTGCAGTGTTAGTATGAGTTTTTAACTGTGGACTAGCAACCTTGCCATGCCTGTTACAAATCACGTTTAAGTGATAATGGAATATTTTTTTTTAGTTACAATTTTTTATTGTTCTGTACAGGCTACTCCTTTTAAAAATCAGAACTTCCCTACAAATCGTGTTTACCCTTGTTGGAAAATATAGTTGCCACCGTTCACCCAAATCTAATTAAATCCATTTATCTTCTGCAACACTTTTTGAATAGATGCAGAAAGAATGGTGTTACACTGTATAGAGAAAGCACCACAGCTTAGTGTCTAATGACGATAAATAGTTTTTATTAATATTATTGGAATCACATACTTAATGTAAGTCTAATTACATCCATTTATATTAATTAGAATGTTGTGCAGTGCTCCAAAGTCCAGAATTAGAATGTACGCACTATTGTACGTAATGAACAGAAACTTAGTACTGAACAAAAATTCATTGGACCTTTTTTGAAGAAAATGTTATTTTGAACACAGTATGTAACTTGTTTTTTTTTTCTCAATCAGATGAATGGTTTAGCAGTTGTAAGCAAAAAAAAAAAGTTTTTGGACGCCATTTTTCAAAATGGCGGCCAATATGGCGGGTGGTGGCCCACCAGCGTGGTTCTGTAGCAAATCTGCTATGTCTGTCTATGGTACAATCTAGTGCCCTTTCAATCTTCAGGCATCTGCTCGAAAGTGAGCAATTAGCTAAAATTATTAAATACGTTTTAGTGACTAACACGAAATTATTGTTTGCATTGGTTTCTTACGCAGGCTCAGTCAAGCAGAACAATGGAGGTAATGGGTGGACAAGTGTCAGTGAGTTTCAGATGTGAATTTTCCGACCCATAGCTAGCTAGATAGCCTAGCTTATAGCTAGTAGTTGTGGTTTTTTTCATTTTTAAAATTTCAAATCAATCACATTATTTTACCAAATTCCGTATTAGAGGCATCTGTCGACAAACACGCAAGAGGCAGTTTTTTTAATGCCTACAATTTGACAATCTGAATTAGGCCCAACCGTGTTTGGTTTTTGTGTGTAATTACACTATTACTTTTAAAAGGACACTGTTTAGATCGGTTTAGGAAACCACATTATGTGTGGTGCTGATGGCCTTATTTTTCCCCGAGTTCTGGGGACGTCCAACTTTTGGACCCTGATAAAACAAATATGGACGTCAGCTGCCATATAAAGCAGAGTTAACGAATGTTGTTGAAAAATAAACAATGTTAAAAACGCTTGTAAGAATGAAGATGTGACCAGTTTTGGTACGTAAAAAAATATTTTTCGTTAAATTTTTTTTCCGAGATTTTAGGATGGTATTTTGGAGCCTTGGCCGAGTCTTTGTCCCGAGGTTGGTGTAGTTATTCCTGGTAGCATAATATTCTGTAAACATTAAAAAATATGTGGTTGGATGGACCTTACACGTTTTTTAAACGTAGTTTGAAAAGAATGGGTTTAAAGTTGTAAAAGTTGTGGGTGCTCGGGTGAAGTGGGCAAGGACCAAATTGTGGTTGAATGTTGGAGGGAGGCGGTTGATGCACGAGTTTGTCCTGGTGTGCGTGTGAAGGCTGGCAGCGTAGAAGGAAGGCAGGCAGGCAGGCAAAGCGAAGGGAGAGAAGAGAGAGAGAGGGGCCGGTCTGGCTCTTTGGCAACCAACGAAGCAACTGCTTTTAATGACGGAATAACTCGCTTATTTCTTAAAACTTGAACTGGAAAAGATAAATCGTTTTCGTAAGATTGCAATTGAAATACTTTGGTGCCTTGTTGATTTGCAGGGCTTTTGGCCACATCGCTTTGCCATTTAATATTAATGGCATGATTCATTGATCCCAGAAATCCAACTCGTGTGTTGTACAGGAGGGAGAGTCCACTTGTGTCTGGCGGGAGGGAGGTAAGGACGGAAGGGAGGAAAAAGGGAACCAACCTAACCTCTCTTCTCGCTCTCTCTGTCCGCCAAGAAAAATGACATTAAGTAATTAACATAATGGGCCTTACTAAAGTGAAGGTTAGTAATACTTTTGTTTTATATTGTAAATAAACTAGCAACGGCAGTAGTTATTGCAAGTTGGACGAATTAGAAACATACTGATCAGAACGGAGGGCAGGTTGTTTTTGGACTTTTTTTTTTAATAGCTTTCGAGCCAAAAGTTTTTTTTTGTTGTTGTTGGGCTGTGGGAGGTGAAGGGGTTGGGGGGGGGGGGGTGTGAGGTAGGACGCGGGGAAATTCGTCATTGTGGATAGTCGTGGATTTCGTATTTTTGTTATGTTTAAGTCCAAATATAAATTTGTGAGATTTTTTAACGTGGAGATTGTGCAGCGAATGTATTTGCCGCTAGAGCCACTGTACCAGTTGTGCGGGAGTGGAAATAACTTTTTAGCGTGACCCATCAAGGAAGGCGTGACTGATAGACATGTCAACAAATGAAACGAGTCGTGAATATTCGTCTCGTACCACGCGTTCTTTTCAACTTTCAAGGTCAATAACGTTGGCCATGTGTGTGTGCTTTCATTCTGTGAATTGGCCGTAAAAGGCACACGTCTTTCTGGACTTCTGATTTATTTCTTGTGTGGTACGAAAACGAAATAACTGAACATTACGGTACTTAGTCACACCTTCCATGTGTTTGTTGCCTCATTTCAAACATTAGCGCAGACGGGGGGAGCATTTCGTAGTTGCATTTCGTAGTTGTGACCCTCAACGTTAATTTGCCGATTGCTAATGTATATTGCTAGTAACGGTTTTGACTGAAAGTTAAAAAAAAAAAAAAAAAAGTGTTACGAAGGAAAGCCTCCGTGGAAGCAAGCACATTTTTATTTCTTCGTAATGTGTTAAACGCAAGTAGTAAGAATGGAGAGTGGGTGGGGTGGGGGTATGACATTTAAACCGATGGTGACAGGTCAATCATTTTGTAGTTACTGAATTGCAGGGGCAAATGTAATTCAAAAATTTTCAAGTTATCCAAGTGTAGTTAATGAAGACAAACTAGGTGCCTTATAGCAGCAAAAACTACTCGTTATCTTAACGTCATGAACACTAACCACACACCGACATGGTACTATATAAAGGTAACAACTGTTGTGGTATATAATCCTGGCTATATAGCAGTATACTTCGTAGTTAAATTTTCCCCAAAAACTGCATTGTGTAAAAAGCAAGTAAATTAGTTGCCTAAAATTTTTCCTAATACAAGAATTATTCCCTCAAGTCGTAAACTTCATAATTTTAACTTTATTTACCCCTGCCATAAATTATGTCATTTGTGTAGACCAATGCCAATCCAGCCCTAAGGACAAAAGCGTCATCTAATGACGTGAAGCAGTTGAAATATCAAGTCTTAGCAGTTAGAAATATCAAGTCTTAGTTGTATTAAAACCTGGACTGTTTTAAGATGCTATTGCAGCAATGGAGCAAGGTATTGCTTCTTAGGCTGTGATAACTGTTAAACTTTGCCAGGTTTTTAATTACAAAATGTCACCCTAGTTATGGTGGCTCAGTTGGTAAATGCAATTGTAGGCATAAAGTAGCCTAGCTGTGGTGAACTTAATGCTTGATTGATGCTTGCTTATAAAGCAGCAGTTTAAAAAGAATCTGCGGTCCATTGGTTATACAGCGCACAAACTCAGCCTTAGGACAGAGGGCAGCCTATCATCTTCTGGCTAAAAGCCATCATCAGCATCTAGAAAAAGCAAGAACTAACCAACATGATTTTTGCAAGTGTGATGAAATAGAGGTTACTCATCTGCGTTACATTCATCGGTAGGCTATAGGTAGTAATGAGTTCCAAAGCAGCCATTTTTCAAAACATTACATGCAATTTTAGGTCTTTTTTTTTTACCGTATGCAGCATTTTTTTTCTTACGAAAGTGGTCTTAATTTTTTAACTTGTGTGCATTTTTCCCCCCCTATTTCCTCTCCTTGTACTTGGAGTTTACTTTCACAATTGGCTTTCTGGTACATAGTGAAAAAAACTTTTTTCTGTAAAAGCTAAAAAGTCAACTCGGAGAATGTTTACCTTAATATGTCCATGAAGTTTCAAACTTTAGGAGCTAAAAATACTGTCCACTCAAATTTGGCCATTTTTGGGGTTCTATAGCCCATCTCCAGTCTGGTGTAAATTGGCTTCGAAGATGTTAATGAACCACACACTCTCCCCCTGCAGGAGGTTATAACATAGTTTCAATTTTTTTTTTAACAGAGAAAGCTTAAATAAAGTGATTTAAGCCGTTAATGCCAAAAAAGGCTCAAAATAGCTTTTAAAGGACAATCTTCCCCCACCACACACTCTCACACTCTCACACACTCTCACACACTCTCACACTCTCACACACTCTCACACTCTCACACACTCTTCACACTCTCACACACACACACACACACACACATGCACGCACGCGGAATGAACCATGTATAAAAAGAAAAATTTAATATGTGGTGACTGTTGCACGTTTCGCGATTCTGCTATTTGGCGTTTGGATGGCTAGAATACGGCCATTTTGTTTTTATCAAGGATGTTGAATACAGTAGCCGGCCGGTTGCTGCTTTGTACCCCCAAACTGGCTTGCTTTATTATAGGTAGCTTACAACCGTATTTCTATCAAATATTTTAAACTAGTAGTACCTGTGGTTACATAACGTCAGTGTTAGTAAGGAAGCCATGTTTTCACACTGCTCTGTTTATCTCGGCTGGCTTTGCAATGGCATGTTTGGTAGATGTCGCCTTCACCCAAGAACATTCGCGGCACCTCCGCACAACCCTTTCCAATGTCTGTCGTCACTCGCCATTTGGCGAATGAAAATCACCGGTTGGTGACTTCGCCAAAACAGCGACTAGCAATAAAGAATGACACTTAAGAGGACAACTCGGCGGCTGTATAAGCTAGAGAAACGGTTTGTGGTGTTGCTTTGAATTATATGGGCTGTACAACAACCTTTTCTGCAGTATTGCCGGGGTAAAAGAAAATTTATAACTTGGATATACATAAATTAGTAAATTTACCTCCAATAGAGTGAAAATTCTCCATAGTACGCTGACTTTCACACTACAGATAGTTCCTTATTTAGCAAAGGCTCTTCAAAGGAATTCAGGAGGCTACGCGAAGCGGCGATTTCAAACTCGGATGGTGATCGTGTCACAACGAAGAAAGACTTACCTTTGAAGAGCCTGCAGAAGACTGCAGATGAGGAACTATCTGTAGTGTGGAAGTCGGCATACTTTGGATAATTTTCACTACATTGGAGGTAAATTTAATACAGTGTTCCACAGTAATGTGCATCAACATTACAAACTTTTTTTTGATAAATTAGTAAAGCCATGCATAGTGCACGATGCGTTTGGTATGTGGCTAGTAAAAATAGTGAATTGGCGAGTATTTTTAAAGTCGGGTAGCAAAGTGGCTACCTGGATTACATTCGAGAGGGTTCCCCTACACGAAGAGCTTGTTCGTCCTGTTAGCTTTGGCACCGAAGTGCTTTTAACAAATTTGCTTTTGTCATTACATTTGTGTTGATATAACACATTTAAACAAGATTAACATTTGAAGCTGCCTCGTAGGCTTCCTTAAGGCCTTACTTTGGTGGTGTGTCTACGAGATATCGCCATGTTCTTCGTGCAATTAGCTGCTTCCCAAGTGCATGCATTCCCCAATTTCCTCGCCTGAGGTTCAGCACAAGCAAAATTATATGTAATATAGGTGTAAAATAATACCAAAACTGTAAAGCTAAAGTATGTCAGCTAGTAGCAGGACCTGTGGATGATGCACGGTGGCATGCATTTCCAGGATTTATACTGTCCCAGTAATTACAGTTTTAAGTTAGTTTTTGTAAGACACTTGAATGGACAAAATTTATTACAGGTTTACATTTGCATTGTTAGAAGTTCCCAACCAATAATAATCCGAAAAACCCAGTAACTCGCACAGGGGTAAATGATCTCGTCTAATTTTTGCTACAGAAAGTTGATAGCTTAAGCCCCTATGACTAGCACAGAGATTCCCATTCCAAGCCTGCTCACTGAGTCTTGGTTGTTGGTTACGCTACAGTGATCTCGTTTCCAGATTATGTAGCAGATATTAGGGCTCTAATATCGCAACTTAACTGTAGTGAATACTTGCAAACTCTCTTTACCTTGTTGGGTTTTGATTTTTCCAAACTATACTTAAGGCTATTACATGATACGTGCAAGGTTCAACATTTTGTTTTGCTAATGTTGGACCCGTTAGGCCAATTGAAAGTATACCACATTCAAAGAATTATTAGTGATAGAAAGGGCCTTGTAAATCTTCTTGGAAGGAGTTCTACACATAACCATCACTTATGGCAAAAACAGTTAAGCACAAGTCGCCCTTTACCTCAGTGGAAATTCTTAGGGCTGTAGTTCTGTTTTTAAAAACATCATAAAAAATTAATTTCGGGAATAAATCAATTTCTATGTGACATGAAAATATTACCTGTAATTTAGTAGCAGTCCTTCCTTTGGAAGACTCAATCCCCTAAGGATGAAGTTGGCTTCACTGCCATGATTGCAGCCTCCTTTCCACTGTGCATGCCCGTGGGCCGCTATATGAGGAGCCGCCGTAACGTTGGGCATTATTCTTTCTTCCTAGGGCAGCCACGACGCGTTGCGCTCTCTACAGCTCTCCCTCTTCAATACCAGGACCCAACGGACTCCAATCGGACTCCCGGATTCCTTTCTGCTAAATTTGGTCTCCTATTAGGAAATCACGGACTCCCTGACTCTTCCTGCAGCTCGCTCTTTCAGTTTCGTTGCGTCTTCCAGGCATGAAAGCCTTCCTCGTTTCAGCCGATTTCCTCGTTTTAGCTTATTTCTTCGTTTTTTATTTAGCTTTGCAAACATTTTACAAATTCATTAAACACCCTAAAACATTAATTTGGTGGCTTTTCTCCTATTTTCTCGTTTTCAACTGAGAGCGACTTTCATGCCTGGTCTTCACACACACACACACACACACACACACACACACACACACACACACAC
>JAHWFP010064930.1:55152-79347 GCA_023313725.1 Lithobius niger
CACACACACACACACACACACACACACACACACACACACACACACACACACACACACACGGACTCCTGCTAGCGCTGGTACATGGCAGCACAGGCGATCGAGCAACCAAGCATTAGGATGACGCCCAAGACTCGAAGTCACCGACAGAGATTCGGTCTCCTCTTCTGGTACCACTGATTCCCGGATTCATTTTACAGCTTGCCCTTTCAGTTTCGTTATGTTTCTACACACACGGACTCCTGCAAGTGCCAACACACTAAAGCAGCACAAGCAACCAAGCACCAAGTATTCGGATGATGCCCAAGACTCAAAGGCTAACTAGACTACTGACCGAGATTTCAGTCGCATCTTATAGAACCACGGATTCTCGGATTCCTTTTTGCAGCTTGCTCTTACAGTTCTGTTGTGTCTTTACACACACAGACTCCTGCAAGAAATAGTACACTGAAGCAGCACAGGACTCGGGCTCCTCTTCTAGGACCGCGGATTGCCGTCCACCCGGCTTCTTCTTATGTCTTGCCCTTTGGTTCCGTTGGGTCTTTACTCACACGGATTCCTGCAAGTGCTGGCACACTACCGCATAGACAACCGACCAACCAAGCGACTCGGTCTCCTCTTTTGGGACCGCGAATAGCTGTCTCCCTGCTTTTCCTGGGAGCTTGCCCTTCGGTTCTGTTTTGTCTTCACACGGATTCGTGCAAGTGCTGCTACTTTACAGCACTAAGCAACCGAACAACCAAGCATTCGGATGCCACTTGAGGATCAAAGGCTTACAAAACCATCGAACTGGACTCGGGCTCTTCTAGGACCACGGGTTGCTGTCCTCTGCCTGTTTTTACAACTCGCCCTTCGATCCCCTTGCGTTATTACGCACACGGATTCCTGCAAACGCTAGTACACTGCAACAAAGGCATCCGAGCGTCAGACTCACGACCTCTCCTATAGCAGCAGTCTCCCTGCCCAGGATTCTATTCAGCGATTCCGGATCATCAATCACCAGACTACCTGTCTTTGGTCTCCAGGTCTCCGGCCTCTGTCTCTAGCTTCATATGGATTTTTTCTCGCTATTTTGATTTCACCTTCTGGCCAAAGGCTGGGACACCAAAACTCTCTTGCACGGAGTCCTTGACATCTCCATCCTTCGGACTCTCCTTCACAGACTCCTCCGAATTCCCAACGGATCGACTCACCTTCATAATATGCTTATCTAACCCTTCAGCCTTCATCAGCATCCTAGTATACAGCCTCTGGTCCCCAAGCAAACCCTTGGGAATGCCAGTACGGATTCTAAGTACCCACGGACTCCCAGTCCCTTGAGTTTTCAAGGGACAACCAGGGAAGCCACAGCTTTGTTAAGCAAACTTTCACATCCGTCCCGTTTTGTGTCTACTGTCTTTACAAGCGGTGGCCCCTACACTCTTGCGGCATCCTGCCCAACTGTTTGGCTATTAAAACCTCACATTTACGGATGACCCACCCCGAATGCTCCCGAGGACCTCGGCTATGCCAGACGGTTTTTCCAGGTGTCCTGTACCTTGTCTCCTACCTCCAACAGTCATCACTAGTGGCGACACAGTTTCGCTTCCTGGACACCTCTTCAACCCACGGTCCCCCGGACCCTGGAGTCTCCTGGGGACACTCAAGAGGACTCCGGGTATGCCATAAAGCTCCTTCCTGTCTCCTGACTTATGTCTTCCCACAACAGTCCTCACCAGTAGCAACCATGCTTCGTTTTTCGAACGCCTCTCGAATCCCAACCCACGGTCTCCCGTGATGGGAAGGGGGGAATTAACCTATGGGCTGGATAATTACCTTCCCTTCTTCAGTGGATCTTGTCAGTCGGGAAGGATGGCGACGATCGCTGGACGACGTCACGTTGCTGCACTTTTGCAGCGGTGCTGACGCCCGGCCACGCAGCTATGGCCGTTCTAGGCCAGTCGTCAGTCCTGGTTAGTCCAAGGCGTAGCACAGTTGCGTTTAGCTAATCTAAAGCCCTATCTCGTTGACTAACCATCACGTCTTTCCGCTGCCACACGTCCGTCCTCGCCGACATCTTGGTACCGAGAGCGGCACGACAACACACTGCACGTGTCGCTACAATGTCGTGCCTCATTTCTTTGCAGTCTGGGCACGAACCACCAAAATGGTTTGCGCCATTTTTCCCAACATCCCGGACCCTGGTTCTGCTAGCAAGCAATCAAGGCGACCACTGCATCATGAAGGTTTTTACATTCTTCCTGCCTTCGCTCCCCGGTCTCTGGGAGGAAGCTTTCACAAGCAACAACCACACTACACAATAGCAGTAACTTGTTACCCACTTAACGATTCCGGTTCTCGCCTTCCGACGGCCCCCTCGGGCTTCCATCTACGATCCCCCGGACTCTTTGAGTATGCTAGAAGCATTAACAGGGACCACAATTACTTAATAAAGCCTTTACCTTCATATTGGCCCCTGTCTTCCAACGACAGTCCTCGCAAGCACCGTCCGTGTCACATGTCTTCACTTTAGGGTCCCCACCCACCCACCCTCGGCCTGCAAGCCCACGATCCCCCAGACTCTCGGATCTGCTAGGGACAACACAGGGAACCATAACATCGTAATGGACTCTGCACTACTCCACACCTCCGGTCTCCTGAGTCCGGCCACTTCTTGACGGGAGTATGACAACCATCTAGGTGTTGTCCTACGACCCGCCAGATCCTTCGGTCTGCTGTTTAACACACAAGAGGGCACCTGTCTCCTGTTAACAGAAACCTGGCAGTTACTCCGAGGATCCCTTTAATGGTCCACGACTCGTTCTTATCTTCAGCCTCGTTCTACGGTCTTCTCGGGTGTCGGCCCACGGTCCTCAGGACCCTTCGGTTCGCTAGCAACATCCAAGGGAGCTATGGCCCCACATGGAACATTCACGTTGGCCAACAACCCTTGTCTCCGGACGTCGGTCTCCTCCTGACATGCCCACAGCTTCTGTCTCTTCCATCCCGCAAACCAGTCTAAGAACGCAGGTGCTTCCCAAACAGCTACGACAGACCTGCATCCCCCTTTTATTCCACGGCATTTGGCCCTTCTCCTTTCTAGCCTCACTGGCGTTTCAACCTTCCAGATTCAAAACAAGGAGGGAGGACCATCACGGCCTTCAAGGCTGCCTCTGCCCAATTTCACACGAACTGAGGGACCCACCGGTCTCCTCTCATCAGATGAGCCGTGGACCTGGTAAACAGTTGAGGCTATCGACGCATTTCTTCCTTCAGTCAACTTCGATTATAACTTCTTCGGTGGCTCACGTTTGCAACTCCGTAAACCCGGTCTTCTGCTTCCGGTTTCCCACTGACACCATTCACAGGCGCCTAGCTTCTCCTCGAGCTGCTCCGCACCTCGAACATCGGCCTTCAGCAGGTAGCTCTTTGCCACGACAGAACTATTATACCTGTGGCCCCTGCCATGGAGTCTATTTTCTCTTTTCCTACAACCATGCCCTCCTTCGGCTCCGGGCGCCCCTGTCTCATCCAGCCGAACCACGTACTGTAAGGCCATTCCCACTCTGCACCAAGCTGCTGACTGGACATTCACCGACTGGTCATCGACCGCCTCATCCGATCCGCTTCCACTGTCACTATGTTCAGTTTGACTGCTTTTCGACATCTACCTTCGTCCCAGTTTTCACCAAACTTTTATAACATACTGGTCTTCCTACCCGGACTTATCCTGCGCAGTTCACCATACTCATGCTAAATGAGTGGCACTCGGCTTCCGAACCCTGCCCTGGCATTTTCTACTCAAACTTTCTTTACCGAAACTTTGTTTACCGAAGAATCCGCGGACCACCTTTACGAGTTCCCTCAACTGCTTGTCCTCCACTCAAGCACTGTTTATTTGTCAACATTTACTCACGAGAAGACAAGACATGTCAAGACAAGAAGACAAGATTATATCTCGTCCACCTGGACGTTTATTTCCAGCAGATTGCTTTCAACAAGAAGATCTTCTAGCCAGTGTCAAAAAAAAAAAAAAACTCAAACAACACCACACCTGCAACGGCCTGATCTCTGTCCATCCTTCCGAGTTGTGGATTGCCGGATTCCTGACTCCGTCGCAAAAACTGCATCGGTCTGATCTCTGTCCACCCTTTCGTGTTACGGACTCTGGAATCCTGATTGCAGAATCTCTCTGCTGGACGCCATTTTCTCAACTACGGCTTTACACTCGTCCTTCATAAACTCCGGTTCCCGAGTTCAACTGGATCAAGATTCCTGACAGGTAATGAAAAAGTTGTCATGTTTGCATGCCTTTTTTCTTCATCGCCTGGCCTTGAACGCGGTCGCTGTCCCCTCCTTCGGGGATCTCGCCGGCCTGTGACTCCAGTCGTCACGCCTGCACCGACCGGTTCACGGGGTATTTATACTCTGGGGCAGCCTGCTCACAGCACGGGCTCCAGCACCTTGGAACCCGCCTCCGAAGGACGAGGTCTGCTACTAATTTATAGGTAGGCCTTATGGATGTTTTCGTGGCACATAGAAAGTCCAAAATACCAGGTAGCGCAGCTAGTTGATTTTGGTTTCTATTGCCCGTATGAAAACATACATTACCTTGGCCCTACCGGCCTCCCCTCTTGGTCACCAAAGTAGACCATGAGTGGAAGAAAGAATGATGCCCAACGTTACGGCGGGCTCCTTATATAGAGGCCCACGAGCATGCGTAGTGGAAAGGGGGCTGCGAGCATGATAGTGCAGCCAACTTCATCTCTAGGGGGTTGAACCTTCCAAAGGAAGGAACTGCTACTAAATTATAGGTAATATATATTTTCGTAAGGGCAATAGAAACTTAAATCAACCAGCTGTACATGGTATTTTGGACTTTTTAATGTAATATGATAAAAAGTTGATGTTATCTGTGTGAATCTTTTACTGTAGTGATTTTGAAACAGTTTTGATTCTGCGACGATTTTGGGGTTAGGGGTGTTGCAATTGGACTGTTTGACGATTTTTACTTCAGCATTTTAAGGGAGTGGGTGGGACCTTTGCCAGGGCAGTTAATAGGCAGTTTATGGTACAAGGCTGTTCGAACATACCACAATTTATAAGCAACTTGTTTCCACAGATGCAAGGATTGTCACTAGATTTTGAAAAAGTTGTGTTTTATTGGTGTCTGGTGATATCTAAAAATTTAACTTTGTAATTTGGCAACAAAGTTTCGCATTGGTGATTAAATTTTAATCTGCCGATCAGTGGCAAGGTGAAATAAAATATGCAACTGCTCTTATCGCTCCAGTTTTTCCCAAACTAGTTTACATGATTACTTTCTGCGACAGTCTGTCGCCAGCAGTTTGGCTGGCAGTGCGTTAACACAAGGAAAACCGATGAATCGGTTTATTTTGGTGAAAGCTCATGACAACAATAGCCTACTAATAGTTTTAACGCAGCACCAAAAGTCCTAATTTCACATTTAGGACTCCTACTAATTTTTGGCAATTTTTACTAATTGTCTGTCTCCTTGAGTCCAGAAACTCGCACTCACGAAACACCAGTCTGTTCACATTCCAACAAACTGTCAAATTCAGATTTGCTTCTAAGGTAGGTCTTCTTCTAAGGTAGGTCTAAGGTAGGTCTTAAGTCTGCTCATTGGGCCTTGGTTAGGGCTGCTAATATTCAGTTCTGGTTCTTGTACAATGCTTTCGCCTTCAGGAGATAGAAAAGGGAAACTTCCTGTGTATAGCACCACCTGTTTTGCAGAAAAACTAGAAGCAAGCTGCAGGAAGTTTCACTCTTTTCCATCTCCTGAAGGAAAAAGCATTGTAAAGGAACCAGCACTGCATATGAGCAGCACTAACCAAGACCCAATGAGCTCACCTAAGGCCCACTGTAGAAGAGAGGAAGCAAATTTGAATTTGCGAGTTCGTTGGAATGTGAACAGACTAGTGTTTCGTGAGTGCAAGTCTGTACTGCCTGAGGAAGACAATTTGGAACAATTTTCGAAAATTCGTAGGAGCTTTTGGTGGGAAATTTGGACTTTTGGTGCTGTGTTAAAACTGTGAGTATTGTTATCATTAGTGCGTTACCGCTGTACCTCACATTAATATCCAACTCATGGCTTTAAGTAACTTGGCGCAAGGTTCCATGTGGGAAATAAAAGAAGTTGTGAAGACTGAAGAATAATTGGTCTGTCGACTGAGTTATCCGAGGCATCTGCTCTGCTGTGTGAATCTGAAGAGGGAAAACGTGGTGACATCATCCTGACCATATAAACTGGTGTTTGAACAGGGACTCGCATCCTGGTTGACTCTGTACAGTTTTTTTTCTCGTGTTATCACTCAAAGGCAACTTTCATTCGACGAAAGTTAGGTATTAGTCAATTATTAAGTGATAATTTGGCTCATTTCTATAAAACAAATCCGGTTTGCTCCTACTTTTGGGGAGAAATGTTCCTCTCTGTTCATACTTGAGTAAAAAAAATTCACCTTGGTGCGTGTCATCGTTGTTATCATAAGTTTATACCCCCAAAAGTTATGTGACGCCATTTTTTGGACTAATTTAGTTGATATTTCTGCGTTAATGGATATGACCTTTTGAATAATGTTGACAATATGTTAATAAAGGCCTACCAGTAAAGAAAGTGTGAATTGCTGTTTACTTAACAAATTTGATCTTGTATGGTTGCATTTACTATGTTCTAACAGATAGCAATACAGAACACACAGGGGTCGAGGTCCGTAACAAAGTTTTTATTGCCGACGAAAACGTGTATTACCTGGATTTTCCTTATAGCAGTTTCCTTATTTTTTGAAGGCTAAATCCCTATCGATGAAAAGTTGGCTTACGTACCTTGCTCATAGCTCCCTTCCACACATGCGTGTGTGCCGCTATATAAAGCACTGGATACAAGCTGGCACCACCGGTCGCCTTCCGTGCTCTGCTGATCTCCTGGAAACCGAAGGTGGATTCTCCAGTTGTCTTGGAGTATCCGTATTCTTCTTCCTTTCCTGTCCGGCATCTTCTCCCACCTGTCACCACCTCTCTTCTCCGGTCGCCCGTCCAGATTCAACCTCCGGTCCCCTTCGGGGACCACCATCTCCCATAAAAACAGCTTGGCTTCGGGTGCCACGGCCGCCTCATCTGTCGCAAGCTGCACCACCCCGGAGCTCTGGTCGTCCTTCGTTCTGCAGGCCTTCACAGATTCCTCTAAGCAGGTGGCATTTTTTCGTCTCATCCTTGCCAACCTCTTTGCAACACCTCTTGGATTCTCACTTAGGTCACCAGCGGGCGGAGGTCCCTCCACGGCGTCCACTTGTCCGGCCGGCTGACGCTTCCTCCTCGGCCTCTTTATTCACCTCAACCGCCAGCATCGGTCCCACTACACGGACACCCATTGCTTCTTCGTCGGTTCCTTTTCCCCGGTTCCCTTGGTCGCCGTCCTCTTTGATGATCGCTCATCATGTGCACCGGCAGCTTCCCCCACAACCTGCTGTTTTCCTGGGCCGTCTACGACCGCTCCTGCAGCTTCCATTACCTCAGCTACGGCCTCTGCGGATGTCTCTCCAAGACAATCATCACCAAGCTGCCGGTCCCCTTTCCATGTTTCCCTTCTTCGAATGAACCAGCATCTCTTCCACCACGTAGTCCTTCGGCCTCCACCACCTTCGGCCACGCTCTTGGGGCGTCACCAGTCTCCTACAGTCGCCCCATTAGCGACCATCTCCTCGGTGTCATTATCACCATGTCTCCTTTGCGAAGAGCTTGCTTTTACCTCTGCTTGTCCGACGGCCTCCTCTCCGAGTACGGGACCTTGCACCGTAGTACCACGCAGGGTTTCTCTGGATTTCCTTTCTGGGGTTTCCGGGCGCGTTGGTTCCTTCATGTAGAGACTGTTGCACTCCACCAACGGTGGTACCGATCGCGGGCGGTAGTCCCGCTCCTTCCTTCCTCTTCAAGTAAGGACTAGGCCCACTACTTCTGAAGATTGTGTGACGTCGGCCGCTTTCCTCCTCTTTCACCCGACCGTGAGAAGCGATCACCACCTTTTACTTTGTTAATAAATTTTTTTTTTGTTATATAAATATCAAAAAAAAAAAGAGAGGGAACAAAACAAAACGGGCGTATACCAGACCTCACAGAGGCACTTACAGACAACAACCAATGTATGACACTGTCAACTTGTGGCAGGATGGGTAAACTTCGCGACTCGCACTTCATACGGTCGACTCCAATATAACGGCCATTGGTGGTGGCCACCATCCTTACAGTTCCTTACTACAGTTCCTTTTTTTCGGTCTTCAATCGGCCACCACGACAACCGTACGGTGGCGATCGGCACCTTCTGTTCCATCTCCCTTAGGGGTGCTCCCCCCAACCCCGCCGGCTGCCTCGCTTCCTTCCCCATTCCTTTGCGTCACAAAAAAAAAAGGGGTGGGGGGGAGTGGCGAGGAAACACACAGCCAGTACTACACCATGCGGTCCAGCAAACGTTCCCCATTCTGACTCTGGGTCACCAACACGAGCCTCACGGCATAACATAAGGCTGGCTTTACTTGACGCGGCTAACGGCCGCCTCTTTACATGCATCGTTCGTCCACCCTTTCATTATTCTTCCGGCAGGCCGCCTCTCTCCCTTCGGTCGACGGTCTCCAAGGACACTAGGCTCCGTTTCTTCTCTATGCCGTCAGTCGGTACAGGCACTGCTTTCGTATCCCGCGTCTTTTCAAACGCTTCTCCTTCCAGCGTTTGACCGTTGCGACGCCAGCTTGCTAAGACTTTGACTGCTTACAATGGATGTCCCGACACCAACTAACGGGGATCCTCCATCAGATTCCGGTTTCTCTTTAACTGCTATTTCGGCTCCTGTTCTCAAACCATTCTGGACCATATCCGGACCCCGCCCGATGTTCCTGCTTGGAATTCACGGGAACAAAGGTACACGTCGATCCTCATCCATGTTGCCAAATTCACTGTCTAGTGACAATACAATAGGAAGTGTAGTGTTTGTGCGCATCTCTCTAAAGAAGGATGGGAAAAGATTCTTGCACGGCACAAGAAGTGACAACGAGCCTTCTAGAAAGCGAGCAGATTAGCCCGTTTGGCCACAGACTCCAGTCCCTCACGGGCCCTCTCCGGTTCACCATTGAAAAATCTTCGTCACACTAAGAAGTCCTCCTCACAAGCCGCATCCACTTTGGCTGCTCCGGTCGCCACGCCTCCAGTGCCGATCAGCAATCCTCCTCCATCTCCCCCGTCGAGATCTCGCCGTAAAAACAAAACCACTCAAGGCCTATGGACGAAGAATGCGCCCGCCTCTTCTACATTTGTGGCTTCTGTTTCACGGTCGCCAGTTTCCTCGGTCGCTCTGCGTACATTTGTCTCTTCCTCTTCATCGATAGAACTTCCTCGGGCCGCTCTGACCGGCCAGTTTTTCCTACATGCGACGTCTTACGATCAACACTTCTACGTAGTTGGGTCCAGATGACCTGGCCTACTTCGATGTCAACTGCATCTCTGTACTTTTGATGTCTCGTGCTTTTGCGTCCGAGGTGGATTCCCTGCGTCAGACTGCCCTTGAGGTAGAATCCCTTCAAGTGACCACAGCCTCGGTTCTCGTTCTTCAAGAAGCCGTCGACTCTTATCTTGTGAACGAGGCCTTCCTGCATCAATGCAATTCGACCCTGACCGAAGAAATCTGTTGCCTTCACATCGAAGTTTTTTATCTCCAGGCTACAATCGGACTGATAGAAGAAAGTCTAGGAAATTTTCGCCCTTGCCCCACTCACCATCATGGAGGGAGCAGCATTGCGCCAAGTCAAGATCTCGATGGCTGCCTCAGGGTCTCCTTCCCTCTCGATCAAAAAAAGGTACTCCCGCGTATCCATTCCAACCGGGCTCCAGTCGGGATGGTTCCTCTCATCCAGCCGTCATCCGTCCACACCTATCAGATTTGCAAAGCACACGGTTATGAGTCTCCCGTTCCAACTCTCCCAGAAAACAGGGTCGCCGATTGATCTTTCCCTACGGCTCCCGACCCTATCAAGGATCGAACTCCGACGCTTGGGGTCCAAACAACGGGTCAGGCGATTTCTTCTTGGTCTTTGGCCTCTTCATCGCCCCACTTCCAACAACTTTCAACGTTTAGTGTGTGGCAATTCCACGACGCGCCCACCTTCATCCCAGTGTTCGGTAGCTTTGTGCAATGTTCCGAGGTGTCATATCGCGATCTCCCTTGCACAACCTGTCGTGAACGAGCTAAAGGTATGGCGCTCGGGTTCTGGGCATTGTCATAGTTCACTATACTAGGGCCACTAAGAGAATGACTTGATGTTATCATCGATTGTTTAAGTCGTGACCTCGCTTGCTTGTTTTAGGTGCATGCAAGGTGCACTCTTGGCCATTCATTACCCGTTACCAAGGATGCTTCCATGGTTTGGCAGCGCTACATACACGATCGGATCGAGGTCGTCCGTGCATTAGTAATGAATTCAATTTGAATGATCGTTTTGAGACGTTGTTATGGCTACGTCAACACATAAAATAATTTTAGCAGTAAAGAAAGATAATTTGTGGTTCCTCTCATAACATAGTGAAGTGAGAAAATTTTTGTTCCACTAGAAGTACTTTTAGAAACGATTAAAAACAAGGTTTGTTACTGAAAATATAAACGTCGCTCGCGCTTAAATCATCATTCATCCTCCCCTATGGTTGCCAGGCAACAACAAGTAACGCAGGCAAGCCATCCAAATTCAGCTGCCCAAAATCCAAACAAACAAAATAATAGTGAAATATTAAATTAAATCCTTTTAATTTTTTTTTTATTAAATAAAGGTAAAGTAAAATAAGACAAATGAAGAATAAGACGAGCTCCACGTGTCTAAAATGAGCATTGTGCTACCTAACGCGAAAAACTGTTGGACTGCGTACGGCAACTGTTATATCGGCCGTAGCCGTCTCGTGATTTCGGCAGTGTTCTATTACTTTAATTAACAAAGGCCTGGCGAGGTCGAAAATAGTTTACAATAAATTTACACGTGTTACCTTGAAACGTGTGTAAATCCTGGATAAACGGGAAAAACAAATACATTGACAGTGTTAGTTGTCAAACTCTCTCGTTTGTTTATATACGTAGAACAAAGTGGAGATACAAATCAACATCTGTTTTGTCCACTCCGATCATTTCGTGAGATTTCTTGTATCCACACGTTAACTTTGTAGTGTTGCACGTATCTTCTTTCAATGATTTGTTCTGTTGACAAACATTTTGAATCGTAGCACGAAACAAGGAATCGGTGCATCATTATCCCGCGTTTTCTTTATCACCGCCCCGCCCCTTACTTTAATTGCTGTATAGCGCCGATTACTACCGTAAATATATGGAAAACTAGGTTGCGCTCCCCCCCCCCCCCCACCAATCCTCATGCCAATTTGTCAATTTAGTTTGTAATACAGTACATTGTAATCAGCAGCTGGGAAATGACACAAATAAGAGCACAAAGGATTTTTATTTTTATTTACCAAGACTTCTAACAAGACGGCTATTCTTTTTCCAGCAAACCCCAAGCATTCCTTTGCTCTGCCAATACATTCTTAACAATAGTTAGTTATTTATTTGTACGCATGTCTACAATAATACGTCTTATTGACGTGTCGAAAAAATTGAGCCGCGAAATGAGTGATAGACGCGGCCTTTTTTTTTCCCCCCGGCGTCTCTACATCACTTGCCCGGAAAAGCTATAGGCTTACGTGCCTTGCATGAGACGTGTAGCAATTTAGCAAAACGTTACAACACTCCAGTAGCAGTCACTGCACTGGACTGCGTCACTGGATTGCGTGTCAGTTCTATACTCTCCAAATTCACTCACCCTAGATTCGAAATACTAGACGACGTTTTAAACATTTCCAAAGCTTGACTGTGTTAAGTTTTACCACGCTTCGCTAAGGAAGTCGAATTCGACGCCATGTCTGGGCTCGATTGAACTCGCTATTGGCAAGGTGCACCTATCCTACTGGCAAAAAAGCGCGATATTCGACGAACACCAAGTCATTCTTTCAGTGGCCGGACTCTAGTGTTATCCTTTTATACATCGGATGAGGAATCGTCTACTCACTGACTCTTCCTTTTCGGCCGCCGTCTATTTGCAAATTCAACAACCAGCAGATGAACCTGTGTCTAGTCACAACGTTTTTACAGTCCAGTAAACAACTGCAAAATTTTTGTCGGCGGCCGTCTTTTCGGACCTTGACGTTTTCTTCCACTGCGTCTTCGATTCCTCGACCGCCCTTCCACTTTTGGACAGAGTAACACCCTTTATTCACCTCAAACGACATTCAGGATTTTTCTTTCGCTAGGGAAAAAAGGTCAATAACACACATAGAGACTGGTGTTTCTCACTTTGACTTTGCTTTTCTCATCCTCTCCTTCAGGAGAAAGAACACAAAAACTATATAATAGTACTAACAGTGCATACTTCATGTGTGCGATCGGTCACATTTGCCCTCCTTTGCGGCATATTGGGCGACCGCATACATCGGCTGCTTCCTGCCAGTCCACCTACAAACATCGCAGGCACCGGACACTCGTTCGTGCTTCATGTCACCCTTTTCTTCAAGATCACATCTACAAACTTATAAAGAATCAGCAATCGGGAAGATTCAGGAAGAATAACACTACCACCTTCAGCAAAATTTACCAGTTCAGCTGAAACACCAAAAGTTCCCTCATTGAATTTTCGGTGAAAACAAGAGGCCGTTCACCTTCATCAGAACGCAATGAGGCACAAAATTTTAAAAATAATCGTGCCTCGTTGCGTTCTGATGAAGGTGAACGGCCTCTTGTTTTCACCGAAAATTGAATGAGGGAACTTTTGGTGCTTAAGCTGAACTGGTAAACTTTCCTGGGTAATTGTTTGGAAACCTTAGTTTTCAAGCTAGCGACTTAATTCACCTTCCTATCGATTCCTTTCGTCTTTACGGTTCTGAAAATCATAACGAAACGTGCACAAACGCTTATTTATTTTAAAAAATATATACCGTAAATCGTGGATTAAACGCCCATGGGCTTATGCAGTTAATTTGTCAAAATTGGGGGGTGGGCTTTAAATCAAGCATTATCAATTTCCCAACCTTTCTGGACATCTACTACAGAAAATTCGAAGCTTTTGAACGATCTCTGAAAGACAAATTTTTACATCCTTTTAATTGCTATGAAGAAGGGAGGAGGCTTAAGTGAGAGATGCCTTGTGCAGGTGCTAGGAGCTAAACGAAGAGTCCACTATTACTACAGGGAGGGTGAAGGGGCCAGCAAACACAGCAAGTAGTACTATCTTTATTCACATCATATAACTTTTAGGTAATTTTCGTAGAAAAACGACAATTCGAGGAGTGGGCTTTAACTCCACTATTTCATGATTTTGACTTTACAGCATTTTAGGGGATGGGCTTTAGCTTCAACTGGGCTTTTAATACACGATTTACGGTATTAAAAGTCGCTAAAACACAGCTCACTACAAGCTAGATACGGCAGCCATTCTACGCGATGATACCGCAACAAGAACACCTGATTTCGACCGGAACGTTCCTAACGGAAATTACCTTCATTTTCGTAATGTAGGTGGTAAGTACTTTCATTTCTGAACGAATATTTCTGTGCAGTATGAAACACTGTCCGTAGAACGCGCTTCGCGCGCATCATTATATACATCGAGAATTTGTGTAATCAGAAATAGTATGACGCAAGCATTTGTGAAACAAGGAACAAATTATGCTACTTACTTGTTTCACAAATGCTTGCGTCATATTTTTCTGATTACACCAATTCTCGATGTATATAACCCTGCGAACTGTAATTCCGGCCACAAATATCGCTATACAGCGTCTGACTGGGAAAGAGATAATTTTCGTTTAGTAACGTTCCGGTCTAAATCAGGTTTTATTGTTGCGGTATCTCCGCGTAGAAAGGTGGCCGCTTCTAGCTTGCAGTGAGTAGCGTTTTACCGACTTTTAATATTTTTTTTCAAAAATAAGTAAGCGATTGCGCACGTTTTTGTTATGATTTTTCGAAACCGTAACGACAAAAGGAATCGATAGGTAGGTGAATTAAGTCGCTAGCTTGAAAAGTAAGGTTTCCAAACAATTACCTTTTCCTGGTGGTATAGTGTTATTCTTCCTGATTCGTGATTCTTCGTGATGTTGAAAATAAGCCACTGTAAACGGTGGTTGCCGATCTTTCAATTCTATGAACTTAGACTGCCGTCCGGCCGCTCGTCGACCGCTCTACCTGTATCTCTGTCAGACTGATGCTTCTGCCCTCGACCTGGATGCTCGGATCATGACCCTCCCATTATCGCCTTAGGTAACGAAATTTTTGTCATGACTGCATGCCTCCCCTCTGAACACTCGCCCCACGACTTGTGCCAACCATTACCAAGTTGGTCCGTTCACCTGCAGCAGCTTCTTGATTAACTTCCTCGGCCTCCAATCATCATGATCGCCTACATCTAGCTTAGGACGCTCTGGACGCCTCTCTCCCGCCCGAGGGAGGCGATCCTACCTCCCATCTTTTCAAGGATATATGCATGGATTGCGCCCGGTTCACAGGGTGTGTAGATTGATTCAGGGGCTGCCGGCTCGTAGCACGGGTAACCTCAGTCTGGCATCCACCACCATGTAACGAGGTCTGCTATACTGAGAAATCAGGTAATGGTATTTTCGTCAGCAATAAAAAACTTAGAAATACCAGGGTAGGGCCTGGTTTATTTCTGCCTTCGTTGCCTAACCGAAAACATTCATTACCTTCACACGCCTGGCCTCCTCTCTCAGTCGCCAAAGTAGACCCTGACTGGAAGAAAGATGAAGCCAGCTTGTATCGGGTGCTTTATACACACGTACGCGTGGAAGGGAGCTACGAGCACGGCTGGAAAGCTAACTTTTCATCGCTAGGGATTGAGCCTTCAAATAGAAGGAAACTGCTATAAGGAAAAATCAGGTAATATAAATTTTCGGTCAGGCATCAAAAACAGAAATTAACTTGTGAAGTGACGCAGGTTTTCCATTTTTATACTGGAATGTATTTTAGCATTTTTTTTTTTCTCGTGCGTGCTAGAATTTCTTTTGTGGATAACATAAATTTCTGCAACTGTCTCAGACTTTTCTGCTACGGGAAACCTCCATCTTTCCCTAACACCTTGTGCATCTACGTGGATTAAAGTCCATCTCTATCAGTCTCTTGGAAAAAAGCAAAATGCAGCCAATGACTCTCCAGAACGTTCTTCTTTACATATTGTGTACCCTAAGCTACCCACCAGTTCTACAGAAAGTGGGCAACGAAGGCCAACCCTTCTCCTATTAATTAGGCCTTGTAAAGATCAGCTGGGAGGAGCAGGAATTTCGAAATCGTCAACAATTCTCGAACCCCCATATGTAGAGAACCCCCCAAAACAGCCTAGGGCCAAACAGAAAAAATTGTGTGGTTTGCGTTACGCAGTTAAAAAAAAATTAGGGTCGGTCGGAAAATTCTTTTTTTACACTTTTTTTTGGTTACTAAATCAAAAGTCTTTACATGGGCAACCATGTAACGTTCGTTTTTGAAGTTTAGTGCCTCGTTGTGTTCTGAAGAAGGTGAACGGCCTGTTTTCACCGAAAATTCAGGGGAAAATATTTTTGGTTTGCTGAACTGTGTGGAGCATAAAATTTTGGGGTAGGTGGTATTGTGTTAATCTTGCTGCTTCTACGTGATGTTGACATTAAGCCACTGTACACGGCGGTTGCCGATCTTTCAAAAGTCTTTACTTCAAAAATTTTAATTTAGTATTTTTTTATGCAATAAAGATACATTCATGTTCACGGACTAATATTTTCCCTTTTTCCAGGAAGCATTTGAACTATTTTTTTTTTATCGTAGGATGGAGCATCAAAATAGGGAGGGGAATTTTTTTTTCCTTGGACGGAAAAAAAGTTTAGGGTCGGCTCGTAAAAATAGGGTCGGTCGGGTAACGCAAACCAAACCATTTTTTTTTTGTTAGACCTAATACAAAGTCCTGCTGAGGAAGACGGAACGATTTTGCGGACCACGTGAAATGCCAGTGGGCAAATAGTTCGTCGAAAATTTTGCCATTTCAACAGAAACTGTAGTTAAACTGAACTTGTGAAACAAGCGTAATTTTGTTAGCAATTGATATGGCTAGGCTGTTAGCGTAATGTGGTTCATCTAATTGGCTAACTTTTTGATTTTTTTTAGGGTGGTTCCATAGACCACGTGCAGCCATCTGGTGTGAAGAGGCCAGGAGCGCAAGGGCCCTACATGCCTGCTTCAAACTATCCTCAGCAAACAGCCCCATCTCAAGGCCAGTATGGACCACAGTTTACACCCCGTTATGCTGCTCCTCATGGCGCTCAGATAAGGCCTTCCCAAATAGGAATAACAAGTTCAGGTTACCCACAGCACCAAGTAAGAATATCCCTTAAATTGAGCGCAGCAAAGTCAGTCTTAATATCCTAGAAAAACGTTCCGGCTTTTCTTGAATAATGCTAGTTCCATTTCTAAATTTATGTTATAAAAATTTGAAATCAACTGGGTAGTTAATTGCATACCATGCATGAAGTTCTCATGATTACATTTCTATGCTAGTGTATTGTTTGCTTGAGTGTGCTTCTGGGATAAATTTTGTTCAACTTTTTCACTGGAGAGTAATTTTGGTGTCAGAAAAAAATGTAGGTGACTTTTCCCTTTTTGTATGCAGTTCTGCGGAACAATACAACACCTGTTGTCTGGAGAATAATTTTCGTGTTATATTTGCCCCTGGTGTGCTGTGCTGATAGTTGCTGTAAAAAAATGGGGTTTTGTGTCCAATTAAAATACTGTACTCAGACGTGAAAGATTTCTGAAACACAAATTTATGGGTTTTTCTTTTTTGAGCTTCGAATTCAAATGGAGTTGTGCATGATAGCTTGATGCTGCTACGGCTCGCTTGGGACACTGGCCATTCACCAAGCATCAGAAACCAGCTAGACTTGTGTGCGTTGCGAGTATGATTTGTGTGTATATCTGTGTGTGTAAAAGGGGGTACATGATGATGATTCCAAAAATAAGGAGTTCATCTTGGCTAGAAAAAGAAAGCAACTACAGCATTGTAGGTAATAAAATGAGTCAACGATCGAAAAATGTCACACGTGGCACACAAAAATGCACACTTTCACAACGAAGATAGTCTACCTTTGCCCTAGTCAAGACACATAAAGAGGGAGCCCCCTTCGCATTATTACTCACTAAGGGCGGAATGGTGCAAAAGCTTGACTGGGCGGTTGCTGAGAAGCTAAAGAAGTATGTGAATGGAAGCAGCAGATTGAGCAAAACTTGTGACCTGCTTGTTGAGCTCAACCACCTAAAGATTGGTGATGAAGAAACTATGGTTTCCTTCAACATCGTCAAACTATTCCCAAGCCTTGGACACCGAATGATTTTGGATATGTGGCGTTATCGAGGAGGAGGTGGAAAGTAGCAAGGGAGGTTTATGAGAAGACAGAGCACTGTTGAAAGTCCTTATGGCATTGATATACGTGGAATATGAGGGACGGGTCTATTGGCAAGTTGGAAGAGCCCCAATGGGCTACTTTAGCTCGCCTATAATCGCCGAGGTGGTTCTCCAAAATCTGCACGTAATGGTTCTGAAGTCGGGGCTTAGAGTGAGAATTTGGAAGAGGTTCGTGGACGACACCTATGCTGTGCTGAAGAAGAATAAGCTTAATGAGGTACTAACGAAGGTTAACAACTGGAGGCCGGGAATTGAAGTTACCATGGAGGAAGAAGAGGATGGCACCTTGCCTTTTCTTGATGTCAAGGTGTGCAGACTAGAGGGAGGCTGAGTGTTGTATGAACCATACAAGAAACCAATGGCTACCATGAGATGCATCCCCTACCGAGCAGGCCACCCCAAACTACAACTGAAGGCCATTGCCCTCAATTAATTTGTTCGGCTGGCCACAAACTTGAGCAGTGCGCGTCTTGCCAACCCACATCTTGAGGAGGCCAAAGGTAAATTCTTGGGCTTAGGGCACGTGGGTGGAATGATTAATGGACTTAATGGAGAGAGAAGTAAAAGAGTAACCACGAGTGATCCAACCAAGGATAAAAAACCAAGAGTGACACTCACTTACCTTGAGGGGGTTAGTTTCCCAATACAGCATGAACTTAGAAAGAATGTCTTCAGAGCATTTATTAAGAACGAAGAAGGACTGGGAAAGAAGATAGAAAGGAAGGGCCAACACCATGAGAATGAAAAAATGTTGTGACCGAAGGTGACCCAAAGAGCCAGGGATGAGCAAGAACTAGCACGAGTACAAAACGCCAGAGGAGTGTATGAAGTACCGTGCAAGGACTGCAATGCCGTATACATTGGTGAGACTAGAAAAGGAATACAAACGAGGCTCAGCCAACATATGGAGAATGTTAGAAATAATGCTATTGATAACGGCATTGCAGTTCGTTGCACGGAAAGGCAGCATGATGTTGAGTGGGGTAAATCGGTGGCACTGATTAAATCTCATTTAAGATGCCTTGAATCCATTGCGATTAAGATGCACGAAAACAGGCAGATCCTGCTTATGAATGTGCAAGGCCCATCATTTCCTAATGTTACAAACCTGATTGGGAAAGACTTGCGTGAAGCTCGATGTTGAATGGAAGGTGCGTGTAAAGAACGGCCCGCGTGATACAGTGGGCAAGGGTGTACCAATCGACCAAATATAACAGACAGCGGCAGTTACAAGTTCGAACTGTGTATTGGACTGAAAAACGAAATGTAAACAGAGTTCGAACTTTCCTTTAAGGTGCCTGATGACGACTACAGTTAGCCTACTATCTGCAAATTTTTAACTACTATCTTCGTTGTGAAAGTGTTGTTTTTGTGCGTCTCGTGTGACATTTTTCGATCGTTGTTGTGTTTCACAGTATGATGAATTACGGTGTTTTTACCAAAATGAATCAAGTTAACTGAACAGGTATATAAAATAGTTTCTTGTTGCGGCTGGAAAGCATTCATAACCTGTGAATTTTGCATTCGTTCCTCATAATGCTGCGTTTCCCTGGAGGCTTTGCGGTTCTTTGTAGCCGCCAGTTGCGTAACCCATCTGCACGTGCACGTGTGCAGCCCTCCTCTATAAAAGTGCCTTCATGCAAGTCAAAATGGATGTAAATGCCGTTTAAAGAAGTTTAGACAGAATCCAGCACAGGATTTAATCTTCTTGGGCGTCTCCTTCAACCTAAAATCTGCAACAGTGATGTCATCACCTGGCAGGATAGAAGCTTTCATACTTCACTAACGTCAACATTCGCTCAAGGAGCTAAACTCCTTTAACGGCAAGATGAACTCCATGGCAAATCTTGTCCCCTACGGGAGAAGGCTGACCAGACCGTTATACCATTTCCGCATAGACACCTGGGGAAGTCAGCCAGATCAACTGAACCTGAAGCGTCCAACAGACTTAAGCTTTCCAATAGAAACGCTCCTTTGATGGTCAGACATTGAAACTCTTGTCACAGTTTTTTTTATCTCCACAAGCCCCTTCCAGACCTCCTGCTATTAACTGATGCCTCTCAGGAAGGCTGGGGACCACAAGACATCCGGACTCTACTCACAACAGAATCAAGACCACATCAACGTCCTGGAACTGAAAGCTGTACTCAATGCCCTTCACCGCTTTCAACATCTAGTCAAAGGCAAAATTGTCCAAGTTCAAGCAGACAACATAACTGCAGTAACCTACATTCAGAAAGAGGGTGGAACGAGATTTCGCAAACTCCACGAAGTTACCTAGTCAATATTCCATCTCTGCAGAAAACTCCACAATCATTCCTCCACTCCACATCCCAGGCAACTGGAATGTGATTGAAGACTCTCTCTCTCGCCGAAAGCTCCCAACAGGAGAATGGACTCTCAAGAAATCCATCTGCGAATATCTCTTCAACATTGATCGACCTATTCACCACGAGGCACAATGCCCATTCCCAGAGAAATAACCAGCGGCAGGGGAAAACCATTACGGTGGTGTCAAACAACACGACGGCCATTGCCCACGTGAAGAAGGGAGGAAGCACTCATTCAGCAATCGTGATACAAGAAACCAAACTCTTCCGTCATTGCGAGCAAATAACATCTGAATCTGTGATCCAGACACATTGCAGTAAAATTGAATGTTTTAGCAGACGAGTTGTCTGGACAAAAGACTCCGAACAACTGAACATCAGCATGACTCGAGCATCTGTCAAGCTTTGTTTCTGAAATGGGGGAAGCTGACCTATCACTTTAAGTTTTAACAGTCAACTTCAGAATTTTGTATCCCCCATTTCCCCACTCGAATGTGTGGGCGACTGATGATTTCACTCTGGACTGGACGGGGATATCTCCATACACATTTCCTCCATTCTCTCTTCTTCAGGCAACTCTGAACAAGATCAGACGATCTGCAGGGAATTACATCCTCATAGCCCCTCTTTGGCTGGCGGCTCCTTGGTATCCAGATCTGATGGAGCTGAAGGGCCTCTGTAGTCCAGTCAAATTATTGATGTACCTAGAACAAATTGCAACAGAATTAAGACCAACTGATTCTGGATGGAAAAAATTTCCTAAAAACGATAGAATAAAGACTACCACTACCAGTTCACTAATTCATTATTTTTTTGACGTTCTTGTGACGTATTTTGGACGTATGTGAGTACTGTAGGCTTACTACGGGTCTGAGGACTTTAATAGTCCTAATTATGTTTGAAGTCCTTTACGTAAGCTAAATAATGGCGCAAACCCTATCCTTCTATCTACAATAGATAAAAAGTTATGTGCTCCAGAGTTTTGATGTATTTCCCAATTTTTGACGTGTGGCTTCACTGCAGGGCAAGGAGGGTTCTGACGGCATTGACAGTCCCTATATCTTTTGAAAACCATTATACGAGCTAAAAAAGACGCAAACCCCACCCCTCTATCTGCAATAATAAAAAAGTTACGTCATGACGAGTGACACCATCTACATGACGTTATTGTATGGTGGGCTTCACTGCGATGCAATCAATGTCTGTAACTCCTTAACAATCAACAAATCGAAAGCTGAAAGTTGAAAGAAAATTTCAGCATACAATTCTGGATTGGAAATGTGATACACAAGTTTTACGTAAAACCAACCCTTGACCCCAAAAGTCGACTCGAAAGTGCTCCGGTCAGCTTTCTAATAACCCTAGATAGACATACTTAGGCTCTTCGGGAAGGCTCTGATGTATTCTTTCCATCAATGCTAATCACAATTATTTAGATGTAAAAGGGGCTGTCCTACGCCTGTTAAAGATGGTGTGGTAATGGAATTGCGGCGAAAGCTTATGGTGATATTAGAATTCAAAGTGCTCTGATAAGCTCTCTAATAAGCCTAGATCGACATACTTATGCGCTTTGGAAAGGTTGTGGATGTATTCTTTCCATCAAGTACAAAATTATTTAACTGTTACAGGGACTGTTCTACGCCTGTTTAAAGATAATGGGGTAATGGAATTGTGGCGGAAGCATATGGTAATATTCTAATTCAAAGTGCTGCAATTCCATTACCACATTATCTTTAAACTGGCGTAGGACAGCCCCTATTGCAGCTTAATAATTTTGATTAATTGGTGGAAAGAATACATCGCATCCTTTCCAAAGAGCTTAATTATGTCTATACTATTTTAGGTTATGGTTGGCCACTATAAATTGCTGTATGATCGTTCGCAATCGCCTGTCACGCATATGCACTAACATTGGTGGTGACTGGAACCTTGTACACTCACTGAGTTCCTGCATGTGCTCGACTAGCAACGATTTGTTTTAAGCGAGCATCTACGAAAATCAAGAATTTGTAGTACTCTTTGGACGAGGATATTTTTATTGTTTTATTTCATTTCATTTTAGTTTTATTTATTGTCGTAGAATATTTTTTTCTTTATAATGCTGAAGGAAGTATACGTAGGCTACCCGATTTTCTGATTTAAGCATTTCTTGGTTAACTGCGGGGGGTGGGGGGGGGGAGGAAGGAGGGGAATAAGCGCCGGTGCACACGTGTGGTTACCGCATTTGTGGTCGCCGCTGCGATTCCGCATTTGCGGTTTGGTTTACGTGTCATCTGTTGGGTACTGCGCACGTACCTGTGTCGACGTTGCGTTACCACCCGCCGCTCGCCCGCCGCTCGTTCGGTAGTTTTGCACCGCAATATTCCCCGTCAACACAGCGGTACCGCAGCGTTAAAAAAACGCAATTGCGTCTCTGAGTACCTTGTGTGACTTGAGCGGTGCACATGTCCGCCGTTTACCGCAAAAGCGTTACCGAAAATGGCGTCCAATTTCGAAGAAATTGACATGGAATTATTTATTGGGGGAGTAAAGAACTATCCTGAAATATGAAATGTTGCTGCAGAAATGATTGAAGACTCATTGGGAAGTAATTAAAGAACTTATCCGAATTTGTTAGTTAATCTGAAAGATGTGTAACATTTTCCCCCTGATACGTCTTAAATTAGCACATCAATGTACAGTATCGCTCAAAAATAAATGGACAAACCTTTGTTGCCATGTTCACGCGCTTGCAACAATAGACTGCAACAATAGAAAGCAAAACTAAAGCCGACGTTAGGTAATCAGCTGTGCTGGTATGGAGCGCCAATACTTTATACGTTTATTGTTGAACCCAAAACGAAGCCTCATTTTTGCATTACGTCTGGAAAAATTGTCAAACATCAGACAAATGAACTTGAACTGAATTTCACACTCGTTTTGTTTCGCTTTAAAGTAATAACAATTGGTTCATTCGATTTTATAGTTAGCCAAGCCAGTTTCCACCGTGCAGTGTTTTTAATTAAAATAAGGCCGTTTAAAAAAAAGTTGTTTCTCAAGTCCCGCCTCATGGAGTAACCTTCCTCCCCCCCCCCCCCCACCCCGCTTCGCAGAACCTTTTAATTTTTTTATTCAGAAATGCAGCATCGACACCGATACTTGTTTTTTTTTTCATAACTTCTCCAAAAAGTGACCCAATTTGATATTCCAATACATTATTTTAATGTTTCTTAAGTTATTCAGAAAAAACCTACAGGTAACTCCCAAGAAAGGCGCATTAGAACAGCACGTTTGCTCAAGAAGGCAAGCAACTGGACATTTTTCAGAAAAATGTGGCGCAGCATTTAGATTCTATAAAACTTTGAGGGTCTTTTGAAGGCGTGAGAATGGAATAAATAATAAAATAAAACAAGCGGCTGCAGAGACTACCTAGCCGTAAACGATCTTCTGTACACTTCGGCCACTTTCGATAATATTGAGGCGCGCACCTTTGTCACTCACTGGTACAGCGATCTGTATTATAATATTATCTAAAAACGCAATTGCTGGTTTAAAATGTGATAGCTTTGTAGGCCTAGTTTTAGATTTTAGGCGTACTTGTCAGCTTTTAGGCCTAATTTTTAGCTGCCATTTTAATTTAATAAGTAGCAGCTAACGGAGAATTGGGTTAGAGAGTAGGCTTATGCATTCATGAACATGGTGCAGATATTTGGCGTTGCCGCGGCAACGTGAATTAAGGCCTAATTATTTGCTTTCAGGCCTAATATTTTACCTGCCGATTTAATTTTGTAAGTAGCTGCTAAAGGAGAATTTGGTTCGAGAGTAGGCCTATTCATCCATGCAACACGGTGTCGACATTATTATAACTGACGCTACTGTGTGTCGTTTACAAAATTCTTTTGTTTTTACGGTTGCGTGACTTCCTGTAGTGATTAAATACGACGATCAAATGTTATTATTTCATTGAGTTACGTCGAGAAGGCCTATTAGCAGTTTTAACTTGCCGTGTTTTTTAACTAATTTTTGGGCGAAAAGGCAAACGGTGAAAACAGATTGTCATCTGTTCCGTTCCATAGTTGAAAAGTGACGGACGGACAGACAGACAAAGTCGTTGTTGTAGTCGTCTCAGCCGCTTTCAGTAGACTGCACTGAAAACTGTACAGAAGACTAAAAAACCGTCTATCCGCACCAAGGCTCGAGAAATAATTTTTTTAAACGGCCTAATATTCACTTATTTGAAAATGTCACATGGTCTACTGTGGAAATTCATTTTAAAGTTGAAAAATCACCTTAAATCGACGCTTATTTTCACAATCACAGGAAAAACAACAAATTTCCGCAAATTTTCGATAGTCAGCAGTCCTGGAGGTGGAATGGCTCAGGCG
>JAHWFP010064930.1:79747-117074 GCA_023313725.1 Lithobius niger
CTGAAACAAAAGTGATATCATATCAAAAAAATAAAGCTGGTGAAAGGATAACCTATTAAAGAATGGCTTTCAAAGAAGTGATATCAACCGACCAAAAAATTTCCAAAATTAATTCCACTAATTTATATTTCAGACGCTTCAGGAAAAACTAAACCTTTGGTAGCAATGGTCAAGTTTTTCATTTAACTTTTGAACTAATAACCAGTGAAGAGTGAAAGCAAAGGGAACGATCAAGTTTTTGCCATAGAAAGTAGTGATATCATAGCCAAAATGACTGCCACCAAGTTTGTGGTCGGAATCGTGATCACTCAAGCTATAATTATTTAAAGCTGATGTTTCCTAATTAAATAGATTTTCTTTAATTAAAGTTTTGAATTACAGCAATCTTCAAGATAGTGACACTCTTATTCCAGTTAAGGGATATACCTCCCGGCGCCATTTTTCTCAATCCTCAACATCAAGTACGGCCCCACAGGTCTATTTACTTACCGTTAGAGCCCCCACGCACATAGCGGCCAAGCCGGGCGACCTGGGAGATTTTCTGTTGAACATTGGGGAACTTTATTCACGTTCTTCTAGAACGTATATGATCCTTTGCGCGCCTACAGTGATCTGGAAGTTTTATCTGTGTGCGCAGTTCTAATTTTAATCATTTGCTGGTAATTACTGTTAGATCAAACATCTAAATGACTAATGCAGTAAAATTAAAATTAATTATTCCAATAGATCGCCGAAGCAAAATTATAAGACACTAGTCTAAAAAATTATAAATTGTGATTATAAAATACAAGAATCATTCCGGTTTTTGACGACACAATTAATGTGTTCACGCTGGCTTGTCTATTAGGCGCAATGCCAACTGAGACAGTAGCTTCGTTCTTCGCTCCGAGGAACGAAGCTACTGTCTGAGTTGACCTTGGCTATGGTAAATGCGTGTATGCGATCGGCACGTGGCTGTTATAAGACAGCCGGATGTTGCCTTAAAGTCTCATTAAACAAGAACAAGTGAAACACAATTGAAGTGAAAAGTAATTCAGAATTAAATTGCATTCATAAGTATTCCTAGTTCATTTTTAGCAGTTAGAACAATCGTCGACGCAGTGCGAAAATTACAGCCAACTTGTTCAGTGACCATTTCGGCTGAGTTGCAGTATTAAATTTCGTTAGGTTCCGTCAGTTGTCTGGCACCAGCAGTTCGTGGTGTGTCAAACTAGGGTTACGTCGAACGTTGGTAGACAGAACACTTGTAGTTTACTCCTTTTAAGCATTGTTGGCATACTGCTAATTTTGATACAGATCGTTCTCTGCTATCGCTATTTCTTGCAACAATGGTAATGCTCGTCCTCTTTACAGAAGCAGGCCAGAGCAGCACATCTATTTTGTTTGTCCATTTACTTTTGAGCGGTACTGTACCAAAATTCGTCGCATTGGTTTTAAAATATATGTTCTTTGTTTGCCAAACATATTAACCTGATAATTTTAGCATTACATTGTCCTCAATTAATGTTTCCCTGGAGGTTTTTTAATTGCTTGTAGCCGCCTGCTTGCGTGTCCCACTGCGCATGCGCAGACCTCTCTATGTATAAGCGAGAACGTGGCTGGTCTCGGCATCCATTTTCCTCCATAGGTTCCTTCCAGTCACTTCGTTTCCCGCCTGGATTTCCGTGTCGTTTCATCTCCGACGATGGATGTCTGCCCTGTCAGTCGCCACTCCTACCTGGGATGCTGCTCTCTCCTGCTACCCCTCCCGCCCGCGACGACCACTGCGCGCCCGGCACTGAACGGGACGTGCATGTCGTCAATGGCGGCGACGTCTCCCCGCTACAACGACGGAGAACGCTCTTCCGACCACCGCTCCAACCTCAGCTGCTGCGCCGACGACGTCTCCCCGCTCGGCCAACGTCAAGACGGCCGCGCCGCTGACGACGACGACGTCTCCCCACTCCAATGCTCGCCGCCGCTTTTTCGACCATCCCACTTTAAAAACGACTGCCGTCGAGCCAAAGCGCTATTCCGGGAAGCCAAGGAACTGCTCGTCCGATCGTCCGCGACGACCGCTACATGCCCGGCCTGGCCGGGACGTGCATGTCGTCAACGACGTAGTTGACTCCCCAACGCACGCCGCCGTCTCCGACGATGACGTCGACAACCGACATCGACACCGACATCTCGACATCGACATAGACGACGACGACGTTGTCTCTCTGCGTCCAGACGTCAACGTTCCATGCCTCTTCCCGACCTCCCGGCCTTGGAGAAAGATTTACGGCAAGCCAAATCGATCAACCGTGGCCGTGCTATCTGCTTCTCCAATCGTCCACGACGACAGCCATGCGCCCGGCCTGGCCGGGACGAGCAGGTCCTCAACAAGGCCAACGCTCGCCGCCGTCTCCCCGCTACAACTCCCCGCTACAACAAGGCCAACGCACGCCGCCGTCTCCATCATCGACGTCAACGAACACCCAGACGTCTACGTTCCAGGCTTCTTCACGGCCTTAAAAGAAGATTTACGGCAAGCCATATCGTTCGGCCGTGTTTATTCACTTCACTACCACCCACTTACGGCGACTGCTGGGCGGCGGGCTTAGACCGGCTTGCCTATGTCGCCAACGAAGAGGATGCCTCTCCGACTCAAGGCAGCTAAGCCACTCAACCCCCCCCCCCCCCGCCCGCCCGCCCTCTCGTCCTTGGAAGAGGATCGACGGCAAGCCAAAGGTCTCTTCTCTCTACCATCACCATCTCGACTTCGCTCAAGCTCCACTAGATGGCAGCACGAGTAGGCGCAACAAACGCATATCAAGAATTACGATCGATAATATTGGCGATGCTATTTCTTTCAATGTAGATGATCACAATCGCGAAATGTAAAGCTTCGGAAATACATTGGGGAGTGCTCAGCAACGAATTGCACTGCAAACTAGTAATTTTTTGAAATTACGTAATAAAGATCGCAGCTATGCTGCCCCAGTGCCGATCGACGTTGACGCCACGCACATGACACCAATGTCAAGCAAAACGAAATGCGTACCTCACCACACACGCGGAACGACTGGTTAGCACATCGCAACCGGACCAAATTTGGGAAGCAAATCAAAATAGGTTCCAATTAACGACTATGACGATAATGGACGTCCTTATGACAGCACTTCTGCGTCTCTGAACCCGAAGTTGTCCTGTCTTTTCGACCATCAACTCGTTCTTCCTCACCTGATGACGTCCACGCCTCTGTCCGACTTTCATGTCTTCTTTCATTCATCACCTCACCCACGGATGCACTCTCCTGTCTTCAACCGTTTGACGACCGCTGGGTGTCCGGCCTCGCCCGGTTGGTCTACGTCGCCAACGGCTGACCGTTTCCTGCTTCATGTGACCTACACACTCTATCCCGGTCCCAACAACCTACGATGTATTCACGTCAACCTTCACCACTCCATGGGCTTTCCTTGCGACCATCCTCTTTCCACACGCAGTCACCTTGTCGCTCGAAGGCTTTTGAATTGGCACCCCCTGCTCATCTTCTTCATGCCGGATGCTACCACGATGTCTCAATGCAAGCTACGGAAACACCGGCTGCCTTCCCGAGCTCGGCCTTTCGACCAGCTGCTTGTCTCGTCCATGATTGACCCCACGCCTTGAAAGAATTCCAAGTCAACAGTCACTTCGCTGCTCGTCTCATCCGTGGTTTGAACCAACGGTTTTAGTGAACCAAAACGGAAGACGTTTACACCTCTTGCTGCTTGTCTCGACCATGGCTGACCCCACGTCTCGAACGAATACCAAGTCAACAGTCGCTACCCATTACTGCTCGTTTCATTCGGGGCTACAACCCACGTTTTAAGCAGGGTTGGCAATGATTTAATCAAAGTGATTTAATCATTGATTAAATCACTGATTAAGTCATCAATAAAAATCATTGATTTAAATCATTTAAAAAATAAAAAATGAAATTGATGGGGAACTAAGTTCACTACACCAATTTCAGACGTGGAAAGGTTGTTTTCATTGTTTGGATTAGTGCAATCCAAACTTCGATATCTTTTAGGTGTGGACAAAGCCAAATTAATAGTATTTTTTTGTATATCTGTGAATCAAACGTTATAGAAAACAAAGTCTGTTAGCAGTTAGCAAATGACAAGGTATAATTATTGGAGAAAAATTGAACATATTTTGAGTACGAAAGCCTATTAAGTTTCCAAAATTACTGTTGAAGCTATTCAGAATGAAGCCTAGTCAGTTGTCATATAGGCTAGTTACTTACGTAGAAGCTAATTTGAGTATGAAACAACAGCCTAGTAGTATTAACTTTAAAATGATTTTAAACTTAAAAAAATACATACTTTCAAAACTGGAGACACTTGCGTATCTGCTACTTTTCGACAATTTATAGGCACAATTAGGGTAGTTTTTAAACTAGTGCTACATCCTTTGTTTACATCATATGCTTTCAAGTCCTAAAACGAACACTAGCTTGCCTCCGGTATTTACTGGGCCGTTCTCCATCATCGTTCTCTTAAGTAATTACGAAGTTGTCATAATTTTAGTTAAATCTATTTTGATATCTCGAGTATAAAATTACAGCCTTTTAAGTTTCTATAATTACTGTTGAATATATGAGTACAAAACAATTTCCCACTAGTACAAAGACTAAGTTTTCATACTATTACTGTTAAAGTTCTTAAGAGTACGAAGCCATATACGTAGCCGACTTAGTATACATAGCCAACATAATTACTGTTGAAGCTTTTTGAAGATGCACTGTAGCCTACAACTACAGTACTCCTAAAATAATTTGTTTTAATTGTCAAGTTTTTTTTATATGCGGTGTCCCACAACTTTTAAATAAAGTTTGCGTTAGGTATTGAAAAAAGTGTGATTTAAATAAAAAAAATCATTGATTTAAATCAAATAAATCGATATTTTTGGATTTTTTGCAAAAAAATCATGATTTTTTCCAACACTAGTTTTGAGTAAACCAACACATAAGCCGTTCGCACCTATTGCTGCTTATCTCGACCATGACTGACCCCACGCCTCCAACAAATTTAAAGATAACATTCGCTGCCCATTGCTGCTCGTCTCATTCGTGGCTAGAACCCACGTTTTGAATGAACCAAGACGGAAGCCGTTTGCACCTTTTGCTGCTTGTCTCGACCATGGTTGACCACACGACTCGAGCAAAAATCAAGACAACAGTTGCTGTCCACTGCTGCTTGTCTCACTCTTGACTAAACCCGCGTTCTGAGTGAAGATCCAAGACAGAAGTCGTTCCCACCTCTTGCCACTTGTCTCGACCGTAGCTCACCCCACACCTCGAGCAAATATCAAGTCATCAGTTGCTGCTCACTGCTGCTAGAACCACGTTCTGAGTGAATCAAGATGGAAGCCGCCTCCACCTCTCACTTGTTTCGTCCATGGCTGTCCCCACGTATCGTGCGGAAATCAAAACAACAGATGCTGTCAACTACCGCTCGTCTCACACAGGATTAGACCCCACGCTAAAAAAAAAAAAATCTCTAGAAGAAGCCATTCATGCCCCTTGCTATCATCTCTCCCGTGGCCGAGCTCACGTCTCGAGCGAAAATCAAGTCAACAATTGATGCCTACCACAATTGCTGCCTACCATAACTCGCCTCACTCATGGTTTAAACCTACATTTGAAGTAAAGCTCCAAGACGGAAGCCATTTCCACCTCTTGAGGCTTGTCTCAACCATTGCTGTCCCCATGCTCCTAGTAAATCAAGACAACACCCATGCTCGTCTCATTCGTGGTTTAAATTCACGTTTTAATTGAAGATTCAAGAAAGGACCGTCTCGGTCTTTGACCATCTGTTACGTCTACGACTGACCTAAAGTCCAGGATAAAATCAAGACGTCAGCAGCCGCCTGCTCCGATTCTCGGCTCACCCATAGCTAAAAAAAAAACCACGCTTTACACGAAGATTCAGTCGGATGACGTCTTCACCCCCTGCACCCTGCCACGACTAGGGCTAACCCCACGTCTCGTGCGAAAACCAGAACATCTGTTGCAATCCACGCCGGTGCCTGCCTCATACCTGACTAAAACCCATGCTTTGAGCAAAGGGCCAAAACGAAGGAAACTCTCCCTTCTTCCAGAACGTCGACCATGACTGCACCCACTTCTCGGGTGAGGATTAAATCACCCATGGCTATTCACACCAACTTTCCCACCTCTTCCAAATCCATGGTCTCAACATAAGGGCTCGTAACCTCACCCAATCCTCCCCAGTCCAAATCTTCACGTAGTTACTCTCATCATACTCTTGAAGAAGGCTGCAATTCATCAGATGTTGCTACCCGAAACACTTCAAAATCACCAAAGATCCAACAAACAGAATGTGTGATGGCCACTGGCCCAAATGGTTTCATTAGTGTCCCACAAAGGAGATCAATCCCTTCAATCCGTCGAACTCCAAAGTCCCTTCCTGACCTTTCCAGCACCGGTAGCCCCAAAGGCTCAACGATCATTACCTGCCACCTAACACTAAATTCGGTAGTCAAGACAACAGACAAGACCAGCCTTTATGACGGTTACCAAATTCCTGCCCTTCTCCGCCCTCTGAAATAACCGCCCAACAACGAGAAGACTTGTCACAGACTGGGACTTGCCAATCGCCCTGCAATTCCTAATGGAAGCCCCTCCAATCAATGCAAAACAGCTTCTTTACCAGGGAATCTGTCTCCCTCGTCACACTCGCAACAAGCGCCCGCTGTTCCGAAACTCAAGCCCTAGCAGCAAAACCTGCCTACTGCATCCCTGGTTAGGTAAAGGGAAGGTTTGGAATCCAACGATGGATTAAGCAAACAATCGACATGCTGTACGACGAGGCCAACTTAAGCAGAGAAAGAGCAACAGCACACGAGGTCAGAGCAATTTCAACATCATGGGCACTCCATAATGCCGTACCAATAGAAGAAATACTTCAAGCAGCATCCTGGCGTCACTCAACGACATTCACCTCTCACTACCTGAGGAACATGTCAAGAGAAGAAATGGGGCTACACCGACTGGGACCAATCGTCGCGGCCAGAACCGTGGTCAAACCCCCTTAAGCACTCGAACGAAGCAGAAGCAATCCATCCCATAATGGAAGCAAGCCATCCATAGAAGGAAGCAAGAACTCAAACAACTGTCCTTTTCAGGCCCACCAATCCCTACGAAAGAGATCCAACTTCCTGTTCATACACCCTGTTCTGAATAAAGTGCAAATTTTTACTACAATAAAAATTTTTGGGGAAAGCCTGCTTGCGTCCCGGGGTGCCCTGTCAGACCGGTGCCCGCCACCACGTTTGACGAGGTCTGCTGATAATGCTAAAATTATCAGGTTGATATGTTTGGCAAACAAAGAAAGAACATTTTGCCGGCCCCCAGTCAGGCCAGCTAAAAATGGTTTCTTTTTTGCCTAAATCATACTTAACTAAGCCCGCCCTACGTCCCCTCTTGAGTCACCGTTTGACAGATTGAGAGGAAAATGTATGCCGAGACGAAGCACGTTCTCGCTTATATAGAGAGGGCTGCGCATGCGCAGTGGGACACGGAAGCAGTCGGCTACAATCAACTAAAAAACCTCCAGGGAAACATTAATTGAGGACAATGTAATGGTAAAATTATCAGGTTAAGTATGTTTTAGGCAAAAAAGAAACCATTTTTAGCCGGCCTGACTGGGGGCCGGCAAAATGTTCTTTTTGTTCACGAGGAAGGCAAAAAAAGCTATCTCATTGGTTTCAAACTATAATGTTTTGTACACGAGGTTGGGGAACCGAACGCGCACATACGTCACCGAAGCGGCACCGCAGCGTCAACGTGTGTGTGCATTGCTTGGCTGCGTCGCCGCGCGTCCAAAAAACGCACGTGTGCACCGGCACTAAGCCTTTCAGGCTTGTTGGAGGATCCAAACTTGAAAATTGCAAATGATGCCTGGGCTTTTTTAACTGGAAAACCTCCGTTCGTGACAGGGCCAAAAGATTGTCCTGAATAGATCAGAATTGGGCCATATATTTATTATTTCAACTTTGTTTCGGGGTCCAAAATACAGCATCGAAATGTTTGACGGCTGGTTGTGAGAGCACTAAAAGGGTAGTATTCGTCGTTTGCTAAGGAGGTTGTTGAAATGGTACAAAATTACATTTCTTCGTAGTCATAGTCGTCGCTGTTGGTTACTTCAATAATTAAGGGTTCGACTTGGTATTCGATCTGATGATCAGTGCTCCAATAAACCTTCTCAAGCATTACAACGTGGTTAATGCATTTCTGCCAGTTACCAGGGGTTACATTGGCTACTGCGGCAGTTGTTAATGTTTTGACGTCTGCAATTTTACAATTTGTGTTGGATGCTCTTCGTCTTTAACTTGGGCCCAAATTAACTCTGAGATTCAGCTCGCAGTGGTACGGAGTTATTGCTGTTGCTTGTTGCTGCATTGTCGAGTTGAACTGAATGACATGTAACGTTGTACATCATAATCACAGAGTTGGCTGGAATATTGGTTAGTATTTTTTAACCAGTTTATAAAACACTCGCCGTTCATTTCTTCACGGTAATCCCCATTCTTAGTTTTCTAATAAGAAGTTAAACACTATTTACAAATCCTTTTCATTAGAGCCAGCATGCTATAATATCAAACGTTGATCTTATCCCGGTGGTATGAGGCGGCCACGTAATTCTTTTTTCCTTGACCTGCCACTGCACCTGTCGGCTGTGATGTCGGCTGTGATGGTTGTGCAACCCCGCTATGCCCGGTGCAAGGAAGAAGGCCAGAAGGATGGTAAATTCAGGGTTTATTCCAGGGCCACGCGGCCTGTCCTTAGGAGATGTTTTCCAATGGTTCAAGGATGCTCTGATCAGGGCTACTAGCAGAGTGGCACGCTTCAGGAAGAGTTCTTAGCTGGTTAGGGACTAGCTCCCAGAGTGAGGCTGCAAGGCCTTAAGTACCTAGAGCTGTAGCCAGTACCTGCCACTGGTGGTGCAAGGTACTTACTGTACTATATCCTGGTATCCCATGCGCCATTTCTGCTAGCAGCTACCCTTAGGGGCAGGCCAGGCCAGAGCCATCCTGGCCAGTGATCTCCAGGGACTGGACCGTACATCAAAGTACATAGCATTACTGGAATACATTAATAAAGATATAGAGTGTACAGAACACGTGGTATGGAGCCATAGCATCAAGGTAAGGACTCCCACTAAGGCCCTAGCTTAAGGAGTAGGAGGAAGCTGTGGAAACCGTCGTTGCAGTTGGCCCACATCTCGTCCAAGTAAACAAACGGTGGTTGGGCCAAGCAATTAACTTACCGAAGAACTACAGCGTAGGACAACATTTTCTGGACTTAACGAAACAAGTCGGAATCGCAGCTGCAAAGGGCGAGCAAGCTTGGCAATTCCTCTGCGCGCTTCAGCTTTCGATGTGCTAGACCGTGGCGCCATCATCTGCGTCGTTAGGCCTCATCGTAGTCATCGTAGTTTTGGCCAGAGTTGGGTATCAGTATTTCCTTTGCTACTGAAAAGACACGCTTACCGTTCTGAGATTTTCCAGTGGCAAAGCTGGTATCTTAAATTTGTTGTTTCAGCATCCGTGTTGTGTCCTGAGCCTCCATATATTTGATAACATTGCAAACAATCTCCCTAGCCGGCCAGGTTTTCCACGTCGGGAAAGCGATGAAGCGAGAGATAAGGCCGCCATGTTGGTTCGTCTGCTTGAAGAGAAATTTTTACCAGGCGTGATCAATCCATTGTCCAAAAATCCGCGCGGAGTGGCCAACGAGAACCTAAATTAGTATAGCTAGGCTTATTAGAGACCTCATCAGAGCATTTTGAATTCGAATATTACCATACGCTTTCGCCGTAATTCCATTACCACATAATCTTTAAACAGGCGTAGAACAGCCCCTATTGCAGCTAAAGTATTTTTAATAGCATTGATGGAAAGAATGCATCACTACCTTTCCAAAAAGCCTAAGTATGTCTATCTAGGCCTATTAGAGAACACATCAGAGCACTTTGAATTCAAATATTACCTTAGGCTTCGCTGCAGTTCCATTACCACATCATCTTTAACAGGTGTAGGACAGCCCTTATTGCAGCCTAATAATTTTTATTAGCTGTAATGGGAAGAATACCTCACCAACTTTCCAAAGAGCCTAAGCATGTCTACCTAAGCTTATTGAGAGCTTATCAGAGCATTTTGAATTCGAATATTACCGCGCTTTCGCCTCAATTCCATTATCATCTCATCTTTAAACACGCGTACGATAGCTCCTATAGCAGCTAAATAATTTTGATTAGCACTGATGGAAATAATACATCACTACGTTTCCAAAGAGATGAGATGAGGCTTAATCTCATCTCTTTGGAAAGGTAGTGATGTATTATTCCAAAGAGCCCAAGTATGTCTATCGAGGCCTATTAAAGATCTTTTGAATTTGAATATTACCAATCGCTTTTGCCGCAGTTCCATTACCACATCATCTTTAAACAGGCGTAGAACAGCCCCTAATGCAGCTAAATAATTTTGATTAGCTTTGATGAAAGAATATAACACAGCCTTTCCAATCAGCCTAAGTATATCTATCTAGGGTGGGTTATTAGAAAGCTCACCGAAGCACTTGAATAAAAAATCACCAATTATAAATAAGTAGCGTATGCAAATTAAGTGTAAATATCCTTAAAATACGATTTTTGGGGTCAAGGGTTGCTTTTACGTAAAACATGTGTATCACTTTTCCAATCCAGAATTGTGTGCTGAACATTTTCATTAAACTTTTAGCTTTTGATTTGTTGATGGAGGAGTTAAGGCCCATTCTGACCGAATCCGGTTAAGTTAAATTTTTAAGTCCGGTACCGACGGAAGTGACATCATAGAAATAGCCTAGGGGCTCGAACTTTCGGCCGCCGGAGTGCTGCCGTTCATGTCTGGCTTGGCTTGACTTTGGCGTCTCCATTCCGGCAGCGAGCTAACGTCCAGCCAATCAGATTACGAATCACCGTATTACGTCACAGCAACATGGCACCGAATCTGTGCGTTATGAGCCGATCTTTATAGAAACAAGAGTTCCTCTGGTTTTACTGGATCAAGAGAAAAAGATATAACGACACCGGGGGGGAGGAGGAGATAACCCTAATTCGTGGAAGGAAATCGATAACTAATTGTCTGGTAAGCTCACATCTACGTGTGGAATAACTCCCATGTGTCAAGGCGGGTGTTTGAATGCTGTTTCGATGTGATGGTGCATGTTGGATTTTGGTTTGAGGCGTGTGCGAGCGTGTTGTTTGAACTTGAATGAGCCGCTGCGTTTGCACATAAACATAAAAATAGAATCGTACTTAAATGTGTGAAAGTTTAAGCGGTTGCTTCTACGAATTATCTTTTATTTTCTATGGATTTGTGTTGTTGGTTTGCTACGGGATTGTCTCGCTCCAGCGGTAGACCGAATGTAGTGAGAACAACGATGGCTTCCCAACATGTATGTGATTGGCTGAGCTCTATCGGCCGGCCGGTTGTAGTGAAAACGCGTGCCGGTGCCAGTCGTTGTTGTTGACCGTGTTGGAGGATGTAACGTAATGTAACCGGATTCGGTCTTAATGGGCCTTTAGACGTCTAAAGAAGTTAGACGTTGATTGCATCGCAGTGAAGCCCACCCTACTATACGTCGTGTAGATGGTATAACTTCATGACGTAACTTTTTTACTATTGTAGGTAGAGAAGTGTAGTTTGCAACATTTTTTAGCTCTTATAATGGTTTTCAAAAGACCTAGGGGACTGTCAATGCAGTCAGACCTGTCCTTGCCCTGCAGTGAAGCCACACGTCAAAAAATGGGAAATACGTCAAAACTCTGGAGCACGTAACTTTTTACCTATTGTCGATAGAAGGATAGAGTTTGCGCCATTATTTAGCTTACGTAAAGGGCTTCAAAAGTAATTGGGCCAAAAATAATGAATTAGCAAACTGGCAGTGGTAGACTTTATTCCATCATTTTTAGCTAATTTTTTCCGTCCAGAATCAATTGGCCCCAATTCTGTTGCAATTTGTTCTAGGTTGAGCCATATTTTGCCATAATTTGACTGGACTACTGCCAGTGTCAGTTCATCTTCACCCAACACAGCGGAAGGACGACCCACCCGTGCCCAGATATTCATCTTCACGGGTTGAGACTGACGGCGAACCTGAGAAGCTATGGGTTTTCGGCTGAAGTTTCGGACAGTCGTCTTCTTTGCCATCGCGAGTCTACCAAGAGGAAACTACGAAGCAAGATGGAAGATGTTGATTCTTGTGGTGCAAGGAGAGAGAGCTTAATCGTACGAATCCGTCTGAAACCACTCTTTCTTCCTTCCTTGAAGGCTTGTATAAATAACACAGACTTCTCGCCGGATGCAATTAAAGGCTACAGGTTGGCCATTAACTCCGTACTTTCGTGCTTGGGAGACAATGAAGTGGTCACAAGCAAGATCGTATCTCGCCGGATAAGGACCTCAGAGAACGCCAGTCTGAGAATCAAGTGGCTTTTTACGAAGTGGAATCTACCTCTTGTTCTTTCCTGCCTGGAAAACACTTCTTATGAGCCGCTCTATTCGGCATCGTTATTGGATCTCTCGCAGAAGACAGTTTTTGTGGTAGCCCTTGCCTCGGCAGCTAGGCAAAGCAAACTTGCCGCAATGCCCAGAGAGGACAATCACGTCAGGTTTTCAAGGGACTGGTCTACGGTCACTCTCACTTCCCTTGTGGAGTTCCGCGCCAAGAATATCAAGCCGGACGTGGCGCCAAAGCCCTTGGTGATCAAAGCCTTAGCTGACGTTGTTGATCCAGAGGTGACGGAAAAGACTCGGTGCCCTATTCGAGCAATTCGGCAGTATCTCTCAAGAGAGGTCCAAGATTCAAGACCAAAGTCGGGAGAAAGGGAGGTAAAATTCCGGCCATAAAAAACGGCTTCGTTATATGGAATAAAATCTTAAAACAATGATCTACAAATGCATTGTTAAGTTCATGCTTACAGTTGACGTCAGTCGTTCCAGTAACAAAATTTTATATTGTTAAACGCTCACCTACTCCAACAATGTAGCCCTTACACGTAGTGAAGCTTTGCTCAACAATAAAGACGAGGAACGCCACCCTCAATGCTAATGAAAATTTCTTTAATTTTGTCTCACGTTATTACTTTTTTCTCTCTGGTGGACTTGATAGAAGTAATTTAAAAAAAAATCCGACAGGTTGAAATCACGGCATTTTTTTAATTTCGTTCTCGTTTGCTTTAGCCACTGCTAGAACGCAACTTACTGGCCGAGCAAGCGAAACGAGCGAGGGCAAATACGCGACTGAATTTTGATTTCGTGTGTCGGCCTGTTTGTGAATGTGTGTAATTTTGGGACACGGTACTGTTCCCAAACGTTTTGTTCTGATTCGGTTGAAATTTCATGACAAAAGAGCTTTGTTGCAAGAGATCAAAGATGGGAAATTCCTACACCAAATATTTTCTGAGATATTCGGATTTTCCGTTGGATGGCTAATCCAATTTATAATAGCGGTGGTATGAGATCCCGATCTGCATGGGTAGTGGCCCTGAGCACGACATGAACAACATAAAGCCGTATGCCATAACATCACATAGTGCAGCTTATGTTAGTGATGAACGCATAAAATTAACAAATGGTAAAAAAGCACTATTACTTTGTTTCAAAACGTTGCTTCCTTTACCGTTTCTACGGCAAATCTCACGCTTGGTGTCATGTTATCCAGATGTATTCGTAAAGATCGGTGTATTCCTTCAAATTCACAAATTGCTTGTAAGATGGAAGTGAGGATACACACAAACAAAAACTAATGTCTATAATCTGAAACAATCCACAAGTGTGAAAAAATATTCCAAGTTTCGGGCAATCAAAATAGTGATATGAGAACAAAAATGGCTGCCAAGTTGCTATATGGTGTATCGTCCAACTCTAACCAAATAGAATTTCCATTAGAAAGGAGTGATGTCACCCCTTCCAACGAACAACCGCTAAGCCAATCCCACCGACTATTAGATCAATGTTAAATGAAAATTCTGACCATTGCTACAATCCGTAGCAACGGTCAAGTTTTTCATTGAACGTCTGATGTAATTTTCAACGGGATTAGTTTGGCGGTTGTTTGTTTGCGGGTGTGATATCAATACTTTCTAAGGGGAACATTTTTCGGTTCAAGTTGGTATATTATGTAGCAACTTGGTTGCAGCCATTTTTGTGCTTATATCACTACTTTGATTGACTGAAACTTGACGGGTACTTTCACTCTTGTGGGTTTTGTTTCAGTTATCACTTATTTTGCCGTTTATTTTTTGGTGCAATCATATTTTTGCCCAGTGCCCTCTTAAAAGTTCAATCGGTGTTTTTCGATGGGTGGGGGGGGGGGGGGGTTCATATAGTGATTTCCTTTGAGGAACACTTTCCGGTCAGTAAACGGGTTGGGCTTGGTACACCAGGTAGAAAACTTGATGGCAGCTATTTTTATTTTACCTAATTGGCAGTTTAATAGTTTTTCTTTTAAATTGAGCGTTGGTTTTTTTTTGTGCGTTTCGTTTTCTGTTTGGTGCATTTTTGATGAAATAAAATGAAATGAAAATAAAATTCAAAATAGATATGGATAACGTTAAAAAAATCACGTAACACTTTTTAATGGAAAATTATATTCCTCCCGGCCCCCCTTTGTGACGCCAGCGTAACGTTTGGCATAATCTCCCCCCCCCCCACCCTGAAAATAAGGGGCGTACGGTAATGACCAGTGATTTTGAAAAATATAATTTAAGTCGTTAACAGAAATTAAAAAATAGTGTAGCTAAACGAATTTCACGAGGAACAATTTTGGGAAAATTATTGTAGGCTATTACTTAAAGACTTCATCATACTCCCCAGTCCCCCATCATAGCAGATGGCAGCAGATTTTCTCTTCCCCACCCCACCCTTCCCTCCAGGTGTCACATAATTCGTGAACAATCATTAACATAGAGAATATATTGTCGATTTCTATTGTGTTAGTAAAGTTCGGAAGCTCGAATCCCAGACAGACACGCTGGCAATTGGATCAAGGAAAAAACGCCCCCAACAAAACTCCCCCAGTAAAATACGCCCCCAGTAAAATACGCCCCTAGTAAAATACGCCCCAAGGAAATAATGCCAATAAGTAAATAGTTTTGGTTTGCATCTCTGGGTTCACCCCATTCTTAACTACACTTCCTTAAGTAGTAAGGCTTAAAATTAAGCTGGTTCATCTATACGAGCATTAGTTTGCTTTAGATGACACAAGGCTCCAAGTAATTTAGTCCAAAAAGGTTGAAATTGTATAGCAATTCCACGCCCCGAGTAGAGATTTCGCTTGCGAATTTTAACTTTTATGACACGTCCATCTCCATTTGCATTTGATTTACTTAAAAGATATCCTGTTTTTCTTAAAAACTGATACGACATAGTGATATTAAAATTTTGGGTGATCCCGCGAAGATAGTCAAGAATAGGGCGATCTAAAAAAAATTGGAGACGGTGCCCTGTTTCCATAGACGTTTTTGACGGAAAAGGAAGTTTAGTTTAAGGAAGAAAAGTAACTAAAAATGAATTGTAAATGAACAGTTTAGTAAATACGCAGAAATACTTTTTGTAATATAAATTTCTTGGAGCGTTACGCGATCTGAAGCAAACTATTGCTCTTATAGCTAAGCATCTTAAATCTGAGGCTAAGCCTTAATGACCATCACTGGTGCATTTTACCCTATTTGAGGCGTTTTTTCCTGGGAGGTTTTTTCCAGGGTTTTTTGTTGGGGCGTCTTTTTTGGGGGCGTTTTGTCGGGGGAATGTTTCCGGATATGGCAACAACCGGAGTCGCGATAAACGTCTGCTGCATTATTGATTCAAAAAATAAGTTTGCCTTTTGACATTGTTCAGTTTTAAACCCTTTAAAATTTGCAATTTAATTCCTAAATTCTAATAATTTTTAGTCACCTTTCCTGAAAAACTGTTCTTTATAAGCTGTTCTTTAAAACTACCGTAAATCGTGGAATAAACGCCCATGGGCTTATGCAGTTAATTTGGCAAAAATAGGGGGATGGGCTTTAAATCAACCTTATCAATTTTTTAACTTTCAGGATATCTTACTACAGAAAATTCATAGCTTTTGAACGATCTCTGAAAGACCAATTTTTCATCCTTTTAATTGCTTTGAAGAAGGGAGGAGGCTTGGGTGACAGATGCCCAGGCCTTGTGCAGGTGCTAGGAGCTAAAGGAAGAGTCCACTATTACCATAGGGAGGGAGAAGGGCCAGTAAAAATAGCAAGAAGTACTATCTTTATTCACATCATATAACTTTTAGATAATTTTTCGTAGAAAAACGACAATTTGAGGGGTGGGCTTTAACTCCACTATTCCATGATTTTGACTTTACATCATTTTAGGGGGTGGGCTTTAGCTTCAACTGGGCTTTTAATACACGATTTACGGTATTCCTATTTTTTTTCCGTTAATTATTACGCAAATTGCAACAGCGATTGTAAAATTTGGTTCCTGACAAGTCACTGTCATAAATTTGCTTAGAACATGGCAGTTGGTCAGTTTGTCTTTTTTTTTTGGAGGCTTTTCGTCCATATAGTCTGGCATCTTTAAGCCTACATTTTACAGTAGTCGGTGACTGAGTAATATGCAGTTCTTTTTATAACACGATAAAAAGTGTTGAAAGGGTTCTGCTGAAACGAGCTGGCATTTTTATACAAGAGATAAATGCAATAGAATAATTGCAAACCTAAATATTGCAAATACGTATTCTTAAAAGAAAGCCAGATGAGTTTCAGAGCAGCATGGAATAACCAAGCCTAACTCCAGAGGTTTTCATTGTTGCAGTAGCCCAACACTGCAGCATTGTTAATCTAGCATCACTGGCAACAAAGCAGTAGCGTGATGTTCTATGAATTGTTGTTTGGGCATTGTTGCAGCTTGCTTGCAAACCAATATAAAGCGAATTCGGTCGTTTTTTTTTTTTTACGTGAATTGTACCTCCTACTTCTCTTTTCCTCCAGGTGGATAATAAAAATGGCGAAATCTTTCCATTCTCCATGACCCCCAGCGAAGTTAGGGATCTGTCAGGTGATCCGGGGAGCTTAACGAGTTAGGTCCAAACCACCTACACCTACCCGGAGACGAGGTCATGAACTAAGAGCACTCGTGGGCTTATGCCTCTGGGACGCCTTTTGAGTTGTCGCCGCCTGTTTTTGGTACCGCAACATCTCTATTTCCCACTATCTTCGCGATACGAGTGCTTCGAGAGGAGCTGCGTCTATGCAACCAAACGTTGCATCAGTGAGTTGAATCGGCAATTAGGAGTAGCCCCACACAAGGAGGAAACCCAGGAGGAAAAGCTACACTCAAACATTGGTGTAATTTCACATGGAACTTTCTCTAAAGGAGTGAGACACATGGATTTTTTTCTAGTTGAAGACGTGTGGCGCACGCAGAACTTTCCTTAAATGGGAGAGAGACACAGGTGAAAAGCATTCTCTTCAATTTTTCGATGATTCCGCAATCAGTGTGTCGAATTCAGTGCACCGTTTCACCAAGGAAAAGTAACACAGTGATTAGTCTCAGTGAAAGCTTGCAGACAGAACTGCCAGTAACTTAAATTTCTCTCGTGGTGGCAGTATTAATTACCAGCCCTTAGTTATTTGAGCTCAAGCCAGGAACGGTCACTCCCTCTTCGAGTAAAGTTAGGCACAGCTGTGATTGTTACCATACTAAAAAATCAACTAAGTAAACCAGTCGTTAACACCGCACTGGATATCGCTGTCTTTCTTCAGCACAGCCATCGTAGGCCTAGCAGCCGCCGCTACAAAATGGCTTAATAGTGAGTCTTGGTTCCACTCAACGAAAGTTGATATTTTTTCAAGTTTTTTTTTGAAAATTTCGAAAAATAGGATCCAATTTTTCGTAATCAGTCAGATTTTGCATCCAGAAAACTGGTCCTTATTTGCACTTGTTTTTTCAAAAACTTGAGAAAAAAAGATTTATACGTAAGGAAAATGTGCGGCTGTGTGTTTTTCATGAATGTCCCTCTATACAAAACCAATGGTGGGTGTGGGGCTAGTTTAAATGGCTTGGGTGACAAGTGAATTATGTAACTATGGTTTTTATCATTTCAGATGCCTCCGTACAATACGCAGCCGGGGCCACCACAACAATTAACTGCTGCATTTGATCAGCGGCAGGCGCAAGGTTACATGACCCCTCAAGGCACACAGGTAGGCCCAATTTTGATTTTAAGTACTGATTTATGCCAGGGCATAATTGGCACTAGCCACCATCTGGACAAATAAATGCATTTAGTTAGTGAATTAAGTTAAAGATGATGCTTGATGCGTGTGAACAAGATTCTTGTTTTTTCTTTCTATATGCCGGCGAAAATTTCGATTACCTGCTATTTATAGCATTCCTTGTTGTAATGCAATCACTCTGTAGAGAAGAACTTGTAGGCCAACGCCTGCCAGCTGGGGAGCGTTACTTGTGCGCATGCGCGATGCACTTCTCCTATAAAAGTGCTGTCCTGGGACCGTGCCACATCTTTCTTTTCTAGTTGCCACGCTACATGGTTGCTCTCTCCAGCTGTCCGAACCCTTCGCATTCGGCGAAACCACGCCGAGGCTCTTGGATTCATCCTGGTCGTCGGTCATCGTTCTAGGTTCGTCCAATGCTTGCGTGCGACCTTGTTATCCTTTTGACTTGACCACTCTGACTGGACATCATAGACTCTCCAACAGTCGTGGCTGCCGACTCTTCCTCTCGTTAGGCGGCCCTGCTTGTATCACCTGCTGTTCGTAGCCTCTTGCCTTCGGATGATTCTGATGGTCTCTTCGCACCATCTTCAGTTTTGGTGTCCTACCTCTGCTGTTTCGGCCGGCCAGCCGTCTGTGCCTTCATCTCCTTCCCAGCATGGACCTTCATCTACAACTTGCGTTTACCAATGGACCGTTTCTCAAGCGGCGCCACCACGGCGCCGTGATCGCCTTCCGTTCGGACTGACGCCCAGTCTCCTTCACTAACAGAACTTTTCCCGACGACCAGATTGGTCCTCGACACCGTCTTCTGATCATTTCAAGTGTCCCGTCGACACTTGTCCCTTTGCTTTTCACCCGGAATCCTTTCGTGGGCACGTTCCTGTTCCTCTGCCACGGTTATTTCCCATTCGGGCCCACTGCCATCATTCTCCAGTCATTACCCGCCGGCTTGCCCTTCAACTGCAGCCGTCCGGCTGCCTTCGTCCTTTCCTATGTTTCCAGCGCTTAGCCATTTGGCGCCTGCTCGTTCTTTTGGGTTGTTCTCAACACCTCTGGACTTCAATGCGGCTCCTCACACGTCTCCTGACTCGCTCCGTCTCCTTTACGTGGAGGCAGGCTCTTTGGCATTGATACCACCTTCTCCAGGACCTCTTGACGATTCCGTGATCCTTGGCTGACCAGGGTGCTTCACCTGACTTTCTGCCTCCGAGCCGTGGACGCTCCAGGCTGTTGCTAAAAACCCTTTCCAGGGTTCCAGGCATTTCCCTGCTCTCAGGTTCGTCGTTCCGTCATCGTCAAGCCACAAAAGTCGGCCTTCCTCACCAGTGGCTTCATCCTTCTTCGCTTCTCGCTCTCTACTCAAATTAAACATTGACCCAGACAAAATTACCCAAAAGTTCAAACTTAACAGAAAGTTTATATTCGAGGCATAGAATAACGTACCAAAAGTCCCCAGAAATCCATCCTATGCTACGGCCGCCATCTTGGAAAATGGCCGCCATATTTTTTTCCTTCCCCACGCGTTAAATTAAATGGCACAGAATTTTTCTTCCTACAAAACTTGTAGAGGAAGGCAAGATTTAAATTTTCTCTTCTATGCATTTTCCTCGCAAAGTGTTACCGTAAATCGCCTATTAAACACCCATGGGCGACTAAAATTAATTCGATAAAAAAGTGGAGGGGGCGTTAACAAAGCTAAAACGAGATTTCTGACCTTAATGTATTTTTTGGAGTGGCCGTTTAGACCTAAATCAATCGTGGTAAGATAATTCATGTGTGTGATCTGGGTTCAATCTAGCATCAACAATCTTTTTTTTTAAATCGTAAAATTGACTAAAGTGTATCAAAATCAACGTTTTATTCCTTTAAATCTTGGTTGTTCTGCAGCAAAATTAGCGAAAACATTCATAAATTTAACGAAATCAACATTTAATCCAACACGATTCACGGGAGCATTTGTAATCACAAAAGTCGGCACGATCATTGATCATTTATTCTCGAATTTAGTTTTTTAGATCATCCTGCTTCCAATATCTAACCTAATTCAAAGCTAAAATTAATTTCTAACCATTACAACCTTCCAAAACGGACAACGTGATTCGCCACCGAGAAACGCGTGTGTTGACGCATTTATCACCATACAGTATATATTATCGTCCAAGACGGAAGTTCCGGCGGAAGTGGACGCGTAGGTCTGGATGTAGTGGACGCCGAGGTTCCACGCATCCAGACTCTAGAAGCGCTTAAAACATGCAGTCCATTGCGTCCGTGATGATGTAACTCTGCTTGGCGTTTTCCGGTCGTGAATTGCGTGTCTGTTTTGGAGGTTGGTGAGAGTTAGAAATTCATTTTTGCTTTGAATTAGGTTAGATATTGGAAGGAGGATGATCTAATAAACTGAATTTGAGAATAAATGAGAAAAAGGTATAGCGTTTTCGCTAGACTTAAGCCATATTACGCACATCAATGATCGATCGCGTAGGCCTAATAATGCCGACTTTTCCGTGATTACAAATGCTCCCGTGAATCGTGTTGGATTAAATGTTGATTTCGTTAAATTTATTGATATTTTCGTTAATTTTGCTGCAGAACAACCAAGATTTAAAGGGATGAAACGTTGATTTCGGTAAACTTTGTCAATTTTACGATTCACTAAAAAAAAAAAAAGATTGGAGGGAGGGGGGGTTGTGGGGCATCAATAAGGCTACTACACGATTTCTGACCTAAATGTATTTTTGGGGGGTGGGCGTTAGCAATGCCAGAGCGTTTATTAGGCGATTTACGGTATTACTATCGCAAATTATTACAAAATAAAGTACAAAAAAGCGTATCTTATAAAAAATAGTTAGCACGTTTACAGTGAAACCTCTTAAAAGCCAATTAAATGAACAGTGTATTAATCTTCAGTCGTATCATTATCAGACTCAACCGTGCATAGCAGGCGAGTTGATGTATGACATCACCTGGCAATGTCCACATATGTATAGCGGAGCACTAAGTCCTGCCCTACAGCAATCACAATGTTTCTTGTATCCTGACTTGCCGTTGCACAAAATCAGTTGAAATAACTCCGCTGGAACTGCTCTCAAGTCAGTTGAGATTGGCTGCATGCTACCATTAATTTCTCTCCATCTCCAATCGGTTTGCTCCATGGGATTTTCCAACCACTCCTCGACTTGCAAGTACACTGTGTAGGAGTCTTGTTGCACTTGTAACATTTAGACATCAAATTTAGACATTAAAAGCAGTCGGTTGTATGCCAAATATCGATGTAGATCGAATGAAGGTGTGCTTGATTTGGCCTGCCAATTGCTTGACAGCAGCTGAGGTATTGGCATCTTTTGGTCTACCTGAAGTACATCCCGGACGTTTTTGATTTTTGAACTTATTGTAGCATAATTTGTGGTATCGGGCTTCCGCAGCTGGAATTTCAATAAATGCATTAACTCATGCTTTCACAATTTATTCCCGTTTGTGCACACATTCCTGAGCAATTTTCATTATCCTGTTCTTAATTGTACTGTTTCCACTCGATGAACATCTCTTTGATATTTGGGTACCTTCAGCTCTGAATTACTTGGCTGGTCCCCACGAAACAGACAGTGCAGCTTGAAGTCTAAGATTTCAGATTTTAGCAGCGGCGATTCAATGATGGTCCATCTTCTGTTCAGTCTTTCACTGCAGCTACTTTTTCTTGTTCAATTTTTTCTACAATTGACAGGGTCAAATTATATTGCTTACAGACATCTGTCGGTCATATTTACCATTTTTCCTCATCAGACTGGTATCTTGGAATGTTTTCAAACCATTCTCCACAACTACAGTGTCTCCAGATGCAAGATATTCACCGAATATGATGCTTTCCATTGTCAGAAATTAAAGTTGAAGTTGATAAATCAAGGACGCACTTGAATCTTTTCTAGTTCTGGCATTGATTCATCCTTACTCTGAGCAGCCTTCCCCCAGGTGCACTCCTAATGTGTGTTGGGGCTGCCTATTTATAATAAAGTCCACAACAGTTGCTAAGTTAAAGACGTGACAAACGGTACCTGTCGAAGGCTGCGGTTAATTGCTTTGATACCTCTGGGTGCAAAACGTGCCTTTGACTGGGATAGACGGGACCATTTCAAGGCAGCGTTTAATTTGCTTGGTAAGGCCTGATCACTGGAGTAAGTATGACACACAGTGGCGTGCATTGCGTTCAAGGTAGTAAACGCAGAGGAAGACACTGCAGCACCCAGCTCATTGCGCTTAGTGATGGCAACAATAACTGCCCAAGTTTTAGGACTTTTCTTCAATCAACTTCACGACCATCACCAGAAACCGTTTATTTACCACAATTTGTTCATGATTTATGCTTTGTGAACCAAATTCATTGACCAACAATCATTTTTGCACCCATTTGTAACCCACAACCATTCTATCAGGGCGCGTGAGCCTGGCCCGAGAACCCAACGCCAGGTGCTGGCATTCTAATTTCCAGTGCCTCCTTGCTCAACACCTGCAAACTAGATCTTTTCGGACTTCTAACTTGAAATTGCCCCAAACCTCTCAAATTTCAGCATGCCCAGAAGCTAGCGACCTGATCCTCAAGTCGCAAGCCTTTTGGCCTCGTGTTTAAGGCGAGCAATACAATCCATTCTTAAGAAACTGGACCACAGACTGGACTGACTTATTTTCCATCATGTGAGTTGAACTAGACCAGGTTTACCATTGGTTAGGCTGAAGAGAGGACGTCAGTTATTTTCACCCAGAAACCTCTCCAACATGTTTTAAGTTCAACTTTTCTAGTTAGCACTCCTCAGAAATCAAATCAATGAAACGGGAAAATTTGTCCTCTCCTGGTTCTGAGGGATGCTAACTAGAAAAGTTGAACTTAGAAAATGTTGGGTCGTCAGTTTTTTGTGGACCACCCTGTACAGACACAATACTTACGACTTATACGACAATGCAGACAATTGTTCCACAAAAAATCACCATACCTCGTTTATTTATCACTTAGGGAAGAAAATGCAACTATTGCTGCATAGAAAGCAATCGGACACGACTACACTTGGCCCGATTAACTTCGTACTTTTGCTATGTTCGGATCCGCAGCCGCTGGCTTGACTGCTGTTTCATCCACACATTTTCATAGTCCTTTTTCTTTGAGGATTAGCTTTATAGACACTAACCACTTACTCCAAAAAAAGACGGAGATTTTCGCCTTATTTTCAATCTTTGACCCCTGAACCAGTTTATTGACAATCCTTATTTTTAAATGGAAACACTGGAAACCTTTCGAGCCTCCCTTCTACCTGATTGGACGATTTCTATAGATCTTCCGGACGCATACCTACACATTCCTCTTCATGCCAGTGTCCGGCACCTCTTTCGCTTTATTTACGACGGCGTAATCTACGAGTTCCGTTGTCTTCCCTTCGGACTCTATGCAGCACCGCGAGTCTTCACAACGGTTCTCAAGACTGTCCTCGCTTACCTGCATCAGCATCAGATCCATGCGGATGCTCATCTCTACGATTGGAGTCTACCCCATCACGATGTTCCGCATCTCATCGCCAACAGAGACTTCACTTTAAAACTCCTGCACCGCTTAGGTTTCGGCATCAACCTTTCAAAATCCCGTCTGTCCCTTTTCCAGTCTTTCCAATTTCTTGGAGCACACTTCGATTTCCTTTCAGCAACCATCATGCCATCTTCCGACAGGATCTCTGCCTTACTACATCAGATCAGCAACTTTTTACGACAACCGACTTATTCCCTCTGCGATCTCAATTCTCTCATCGGCACCCTGGACTCTCTTGCTGTTCTCGTCCCTTATGGGCGATGAATAGTACGCCCTCTCCATCATTTTCACATTGACGAAAGGCGCACGATGACCCAGTCACGACCACCCCTGACTATGACGTTCTCCTTTTCCACGCCCTGTGGTGGATGGACGTTTCCAACCTCACAACCACAGTCCCATTCCACGAACCGGTACCTCGCGTCCACCTTTTCACGGATGCCTCTCTCCAAGGATGAGAAGCTCACATAGGCGGCCATGTCACCGGCGGCACCTGGCCTCCGGGGACCGTGGATCATATCAATCTGCTGGAACTACGAGCTGTCTTCCTACGCTTACAGTTTTTTCGCTGCATCGTGTCCAACAACATAGCACAGGTCCACATCGACAACACTACCGCAGTAGCATATCTGCAGAAAGGGGGGGGGGGGGGGCGCGGTACACGGTCGCGGTCTCTTCATGACATCACCTCAGAGATCTTTCACCTTTGCCGGTCCCTTAACCCTTTAAGGACTGCGTGTGCGCTAAGGGCTTATGACTGACTTGTAGAAAAAAAATCGCAGCTTCTCACCCGGTTAAGGTAAGGGAATGAAACCTGTGTCACTGTTTTCCTTAATGATCTGGCTTTCATATCCCAGTGTAAATTTTACTGTAATTGGCTGGAAGTTTACGATATGATTTGTAGAAAAGCTGTAAACAATGATTACACAGCGGGCGCATTCGGGCGCACCCGTCCTTAAAGGGTTAACATGATTCTTCTCTCTTCACATTCCGGGAAACAGAAATGTGATCGCGGACTCTCTCTCCCGCCGCTCTCCTCCTGCAGGAGAATGGACACTCCGATCATCCGTATGCGAGACCCTCTTCCTACTCTGGGACGACCGATGCTCGACCTAATCATCCGATTCCTGACGAACGTGCCTAGGCGGTGGATGCACTCACCCTCAACTGGAAACATCTCTTCAGTTACTTGTTCCCTCCGACGAAGCTACTATCCCCCATCCCCTGCAAGATATCATGGACACCCGGTCTGTTCACTGTCATAGCTCCGAACTGGCCGTCGGCGACCTGGTTCCCTCTTCTCCTCCGCCTGTTGATCGACTTACCGCATGTTCTCCCTGTCTCTCCGACCCTCCTCTCACAACAGGGAACTTTGCTCCATCAGCGCCCACAGTCACTCCGGTTACACGGGTGGCTTCTATCGTCAGACTACTCAAAGCAACAGGAGTTTCTACGAAACAAGCCTCTCTCATCGCTCCTGAAGCGGTTAGAGCATCTGCCAACAAGATTATACAACAGCCGTTGGCGACAATGGTTTCATTGGTGTCTCACACAAGTTAGTCCGGTTAATCCCACTGTTCCTGAACTCTTTCGGTTCTTAGACCATCTTTTTCAAAGCGGTATTCGCGGTCCCGCTATCTTGGTCTACCGGTCCGCACTGAACACTGTTCTTCGGGCTGTGGGCAGTTTTTCTTTCCTTAATGACTTCTGCGTCTCTACCTTGATCAAGTCGTTTACACTTGAACGCCCGGTTACGCAGCGACTGTTTCCTGACTGGGACTTGTCTCTAATCCTTACGTCTCTTCTCTCTGCACCATGCGTACCTTTGTCGTCTTGTGCATTAAGCCATCTCACCTGGGTGTCTTCGCTGCAGCGAACTCCAAGCTTTATCAGCGAATCATAACGACTATTATGGAGTTACCCTTACACATCTAGCCTCCTTCCGAGCTAAGACGCAGAAACTTTACGAACTGTCATCCTTTCATCATCCCTGCTCTCCACCATTTTAGGAAACGAACCTGAAAAATCCCTTTGCCTGGTCCGAGCCTTGAAATTCTACCTGAAAGCCTCTAAGCCTATTCGTCGGTCTCGGCCGCAGCTTTTTCTTCCTTTTACCGCTAAACAGGGTGAGACAACCGCTCGAATGATTGCTAATTGTGGCAAAGTTGTGTACTTTGGGGATCCAGCGCGCTACCAAAGAGAGCTTCGTCATGTGGCGCCCGCTGCCTTTGAGGTCTGTGGAATGCTAAAAATCAGGTAACGTATAATTTCAAGGCATAGAAACATCAAAATACCTGGGATACCTGGTTGATTTTTGTTTCTATTGCCTATCTCTTATTACTGACCCGATCCTTCCCTATCGGATCGACCTGATCCACCCTTTCACGGGGATACCGATCCTTCCAAAATCCCTCTGACTTATTAAAAACAGTTGAGGGGATCATCCCGGATTGCTTCTTATACAAACTAACTCCAAGCTCCAATCCGGTTTGCAAAAACCACGGCCTTGCTACTTCGGCTTCGGCTTTGGGCTCCATGACCAATCCCACACCAACCACCGTTACTCAGTCGACTATGCTCCTCACAACGCTCCTTCGGACCGGCGGCGTCCTCCTTGGCAATGGAGCTCCACTTGAATTGGATAAGGATCCGCCTCGTCCAGGCCGTGAAAATAACTTATTCCGTCCCATAGGAGAAGGCAAAGCCAACCCAAGAAACTTTGACGCCTACCCGCAGTCAGAATACTTAACTGCAGATGCTAAACTTGACTTCAGATCAGCGCTTTACCTACCACGACGAGCCGCTGTTCCTGTCTTTGTGCTCCGCAATAACGATCACATCCTTAGATTGGGCCTTCGCGCTGTGTACCAAGCAGACGTCCTCAGTACCGCAACCAACGCACTATGCGAACGTCTCTACACCGATCCTCCTTCTGAGGACACTCGTCAACTAGCCTTCCTCATCAACCAAGTTTTTCGGAAGAGTTGTTTTGCAACCTATCACACCATGAATTGGTGTACAAGAGCGCTTTTTAACTCTACGCTCCTCTTAAGAGAAGTTGCGCTGAACACCGCACCGAATCTTCACCATTCCACACGCCACCTTTTGCGTAATCAACCGATCCACGAATCCAAGTCTTTGTTCCGCGGTCAGATCCCCAAGGTGGCTCTGCATTTGGATATATCCCGTAAATCCCGCTACAACAAGAATCGTCTGGTTTGTCGCCAACGATCCGCCTCCTCATCCTAGCCCTATCCTCCTAAGAAGGACTGGAACGTTCCCAAACAGCAAGAACCCACCGAAATCCGCCCTCCTCGATGCGCCTCACCCTTTCCTTCCTGATCCCAGGGGCGCGGACGTGGTCGTTGCCTGTGCCGATCCTCCACCCCGGACAGACGACAGCGATCATTTTCCCAATCTCGACCCAGGGGTCGGGATAACTACTGACACTCCTCCATTCGTGGGGAGACGGCTTCGGTTTCATGCCAAAGCTTGGCAGAGTAACGGCCAACCAAACGATCCCCTCGATTATTTCAAGCGGCTTCAAGCCAAAGTTAAACTCTCACCTCCTTTGCGAAACCTGCCATGGGAGCTGGAGGCACCAGCACCAACCCCTCTTCGGGCAGAAATAGCTACGCTCCTCCAGTAGGAAGCGGTTCGTATTGTGCCACCTCTGTTCAGGCTTCTACAGCAGCATATTTCTGTGCAACAAAAAATCAGGCGGAACTTCCCTCATTTTCAACTAAAAACCCCTAAATCAGTTCATTCTCAATCTCCGCTTCCAAATGGAAACAGTGTCCTCCATTCGGGACTCTTTACAACGCCACGATTGGACTGTTTCCCTAGATCTCGCAGACACATACCTTCACATTCCCTTTCATGCATCTGTCCAGCACCTATTTCGGTTTCTACACGACGGAGCCGTATAAGAGATCCTTTGCCTTCCATTTGGTTTAAACGCAGCGCCACGCATCTTCCCTATGGATCTGCGCCCGGTCCTCGCTCATCTACATTGGGGATAGGCTTGAAATGTGCATACGAATGAGGGCTACCCTCACACAGAGTTTCATCAAGTTTACACGACCAGTTCCCATGTCCGTGAGACCTCTGTGAGCCGAGCTATTCGAAAAAAAAAAAACCCTCAGAACGGAACACGGCATTCGCATCCACCTCGACAATTGTCTCCTACCTCATCCCAATCTGTCAACCCTCTCCGACAATCTTCACACCGTCGTGTCTCTTTTTCATCACCTTGGCTTGGGTATCAACTTTCCGAAATCCCGGCTTCAACCCGCTCAGTCCTTCATGTTCCTCGGGGTATTCTTTGATCTTGAACAAGCGTCAGTCATGCCATCCCCGGAACGGATTGACAACCACCTCCAGCCGGCCCAATCCTTTCTCCAAACACATCTCCACACCTTTCGAGAACTCGCCTCCGTCATCGGGATTATCGACTCCATGGGGGACCTCACTCCAAGCGGGAGATGGATGGCCAGGTCCTTACACCATTACAGATCCGCCCTGTCGGGCAATCCACATCACGCAATGACAGCACCACCCCAAAGGATCGATTCTTCCTTCCATTTCGAAACATTCACATGGTGGATGGATATTCTCAACTTGACAGCCACGGTTCCACTTCACGAGCCGCCGCCGCAGATCCACCTGTTCACAGATGCTTCTGACATGGTGGGGAGCCCACATAGACAGCCTTACCATCTCTGGAACATGGCCAACCGGAACAAACGAACACAACAATCATCTGGAACTCCGGGCAGTCCTCCTCGGTCTTCAACACTTTCGGGATCACATTACAGGCCACACCGTACAAGTCCATGAAGACAACACAATGGCTGTTGCTTATCTCTAGAAAGGTGGGGGAACATGCTCTGTGTTCCTCCATCACATTACCTCCGAAATTTTTCAACTCTGCATTCATCTCAGAGTTTCTCTCCTACCGCTCCACATCCCAGGATCCCTGAATGTGATTGCCGATTCCCTGTCCCGCCGATAGCCACCTACCAGTGTGGACCCTCCACTCAACCATATGTTTCGACCTATTCAGAATTTGGGGCCACCCACTAGTCTACCTCTGTGCCACGAAGTCCAATGCCACACGTCCCCTATTCGTCAGCTCATCCCGGATCCCCGAGCATGTGCCGTGGATGCTCTGACACTGGACTGGAATCGGCTATACGCATACGCCTTTCCCCCACCCCGCCTCTTATCGCTAGTCCTCCGCAACATCGCCTTCACTCACGGTCGGTTCCTCTTAATCGCCCCGAATTGGCCAGTCGCAGCCTGGTTCCCAGCACTCCTGGATCTCATCGACACACCCAGACGCCTACCATTCCGTCCGGATCTATTAACTCGAGGCTCGGGAACGATCCTACTTCCGAATCCGCGCGCACTCCGACTACACGGGTGGCTACTATCGTCCAACTCCTTCGAGCAGCAGCCATTTTTGAGGACGAGGCCATCTGCATCGCATCGCGAGCTGCCCGATCCTCTTCCAACAAGATTTACAACAGCCACTGACGACGATGGCTTCATTGGTGTATCGCAGAACAAGTTAATCCAATCCATCTCCCTATGCTAGACCTGCTCCGATTCCTAACATCCTTATTCAAAAGCTGTCTGAGAGGATCTACGATCCTAGTCTATCGATCTGCCCTGAATGCTGTCTTTAAAGCAGCCGATAACGATACCCTTTTCACTGATTACAGAATGTGTTCTCTGATCCACTCCTTACAGATGGACATACCTCTTCTCCGCAGGCTATTTCCCGATTGGTACTTGTCCATTGTTTTGACAGCCCTCATGTCCCCACCCTATGAACCCATGAATTCTTCTCGGTTCAACCACCTCACAAGTCCCTTCATCATTCTCTCTCTTTCCAATATTCTAGGGGATGAAGAAGAACGATCCCTATACCTGGTTCGCGCGATCCGATTTTATTTAAAAGCCTTTAAACCTATTCGCTGAGGACGGTACCAATTATTCCTGCCCTTCAGTAATAGAGTAGGCACAACTTCGACACGTATGATTGCCACGTGGCTTAAGACCGTCATCGTACAGGCCTATGAAGCACTCGACATCAGCTGTGCAGCAGAATGGATCAGAGTCACAGCCCACGAACTTTGTGCAATTTCCACTTCTTGGGCTCGCTATGGTAACATCCCCATTACCGACATCATGGAGGCATCCTACGGTTTTTACATCCCACTACCTTCGGGACATGTCCCATCAAGCCAAGATTCTATACCGGATCGGGCCTTTCATTGTCGCTCGACGAGTACTGTAACCCCTTTGCACACCTTGGATTCTATGTAGGGAACCGGTCGCTACCCAAGGAGGCTTGAGTCTGATGGCGCCCGCCGCCTTGACAAAGTCTAGGGATTGCTTTAAAAAAGGTAATGGTATTTTCAAGGCAACTAGAAACTCCAAAATACTGGTGTGTTATGCTAATTACCGATTTTTCGGCACTTTTCCTTTGGTTTACATTAATGTTGACTTACTGTGACGTACGCAACACCAAAAATTCCATTTTTTTTCTAAAACTAGCGATTTTTCGAAAACTTGTAAGCTGGTTTTCTTCGTCAAGTTACAGATCCGAGATGCACACTCACCACTACCAGTCAAGATTCTCCAGAGAATCTTGACTGGTAGTGGTGTGTGCGCATCTCGCACCCATAGCCTGACGAAAAAAAACCCGTTTAGAAGTTTTCGAAAATTCGCTAGTTTGAGAAAAAACTGAAATTTTTGGTGTTGAGTACGTCACAGTAAGTCAACATACCAATGTTACTAGGTTGATTTTGGTTTCTTTTGCCTGTTGAAAATATACATTACCTTTGTCCGGCCCTCCTCCCCTCTTGTCGCCATCTGGGCACAATAGAGGATCGAAAAGGTGAGCAATGCTGCTCCGCTTCAACTTTAATATAAGGAGGCTGCGCGGGAAACCTGCGCAGTGGGTAGCGACGCGGAAGGATATCTTCGATTTATTTTCTCTAGATTGAACAGCATTTGAGAACGAAAATGCTTTAAAAAAAGAAATACATTACCTTTTTTAAAGCATTTTCCTTCTCAAATGGTGTAGAAACCAAAATCAACCAGGTAACACTGGTATTTTGGAGTGTTTGAACTTGTTTATCTCCCTCTCTATTGATGGCACTAGCGCTTCGATTTGCTATAGCGTAGTCATTATTTATTTCTAGCCTTAATTGTTTGGAAAAGTGTGAAGGCCATCAAATGAAACAGTTTGAGGTAGTATGGGCGGTAACCCAGTTCCATGGTAGACGTGATGCCAAAAATACAATGGTCGATTTAGTTCTTGTGTTGTAGGGCTCTCAGCAGTCAATAATCAGTTATTTCCAAGGAATGCACAAACTTAGACCAAGCTTTGCATACCTTTGATGTTAAAACTGACGTTTGTTTTGGCACCACGGCACCATTCATAAGTATCGGGGTACTAAGCTTGGTATTAACACCGGATGAAAAGTGTTGGGTACTACTCAACACTAGTTTGGAGCTGGATACTGTATGTAGTATTTAATATTATGTTCAATATTGTTTCCCCCCCCAGAACTTCCCCAGTAATCGGCCACAACAGTCAGCAGCACCAGCATCCCCTTCCAAGGAAAGTACCGAACTAATGGTCAGTATTTCAGTAAAATTGTTATTAAGTTGTGCCTGCAGTACTGTTAATTTTCTTTACCATGCCAGCAGCAATAACTCTTACGATACTACTTTACAGTGCGTGCAAAACTATTTCTTTTCAATTACTTTCATCAAGCGTTTTTGACTTGGACGTATGTAAAGAATTGTCATTGTTTACACTAGTCACGCACAATATCAAAGGAAAAGATGTTTGTGGGCACAATATCTTGAAAAATTAATTTTCAACAGTCAGGATTTACTGGGATTGGGGGGGGGGGGGGGGGCTCAGTTCGACTGTCTTCATCAGGCTACTAGCCTACACCAAACGCTTTTCTTAGCCAGGGTCAGGGACTCCGACCTTTTCAGATGTACATCATTACTCGAGTTTAAGTTGAGGGAGGTCACGGTGCCTTCCCTGTGATGTGTTTATCCTGTGGTGTTTCCATTTGGTGGACTGCAATGCCATTCTTTTCAACTTTACCCTTTGTGCCATGTGCTGCTTTACTCTATTCCAAGCTCCCTTGCTCATTTCTCCAACCTAAATGGCAATACCTGCTGAGATGCTCGTTCAACAAGCTGCTGTGGAAAAAGATGGTGTGCAGGCCCACCAAGTAGTGGAGGCTATGACAAACTTCAAAATCTAATAACAGACGAACGTTTGAGTTGAAGAAAGCATTTGATGTACTAACCTGGTGAAGACAGCCGAACTAAGCCCTCCAACCCCAGTAACTCCTGACTGTCGAACATTTGCAAAGATATTGTGCCGACTAATATCGTTTTCCTAAGCGGTGTGAAAATTTTAAAGTAAACACTACCCCGATAATTATGTCACAAATATTTTTGAAGAGTTTTCAAATGGTGGTAATCAAGACAAATGGCCAGGATTTGCACGAGTCCTTGAAAACCCTGGACATCTTGAAAAACCGGCAACCGCCGTTTACAGTTATAAAAACGCTACGAAATACGCAAAACTTCACAACACGGACTCACACTTAGTCCAAATTTTCGATACCACCCAGATATCTTCGTCAGGTCTCGAGGATTTTGCTGCTTTCTACTTCAACTACATCGTTGTTTACTACGTTGTTTACTACGTCGTCTGCTTTTACATTCGAATACGCCCGCGACCGCAGCCTCCTGTATTTATTGGGCTGCATGTGCTGTTCACTCGTGAGACCCCACTGATGATTCAACTGCTCGTCGAGTTCTCTTCCTACCAGGTGTGTAACTCTAGGGAAAGCTGGGCCTTGGATGTTCATCAAAAGTATCCCGTTCTTTTCATGTTGTTGAATGGCAAGTGATTCAAGGCAACGAAGGTGGGAATCTCGTGCTGAATTTGACTTGAGAAGAGAACTCGTGCCTTTCCAGTCCACCTCGTGCATCAAAGATTTGCAGTGGACTGCGATGCCATTGTCATCCTTTTTATTCCTGACATTAGCCATGTGTAGTGCCACCCTGGTTCGTACACCTTTTCTGGTCTCTCCTATATAAACAGCATCACAGTCTCTGCACGGAATCTTATACACTGCTTATTTCGTATTCTGAACGGACCCCATTCTCTCTTCGTCTTGCGACTTCAGTGTCTCACGCTTTCCTTCCATTTTCTCTACTTCCTTCTTTCTCGTAATTCTTTCCTTGAGTCCTTCTACATTCTTAAAATACGTTCTAAATCCCTGTTCTTTTAAAATCTTCTGCACTTTGTTCGCAACTCCTTCAATGTATGTTAAAGCTACTCTCGGGCCTTTTCTATCTACTTCTTCGTCTCTTCTGTTTTCTTTCCTTCGTTCCCAATCTACGACTGCACACGCCTTCTTCCGTAACCGGTTTAGGTTTGGGGGCCGTTCAGAATACGAAAGAAGCAGTGTATAAGATTCCATGCAGAGACTGTGATGCTGTTTATATAGGAGAGACCAGAAAAGGTGTACGAACCAGGGTGGCACAACACATGGCTAACGTCAGGAATAAAAAGGATGACAATGGCATCGCAGTCCACTGCAAATCTTTGATGCATGAGGTGGACTGGAAAGGCACGAGTTCTCTTCGCAAGTCAAATTCAGCACGAGATTCCCACCTTCGTAGCCTTAAATCACTTGCCATTCAACAACATGAAAAGAACGGGATACTTTTGATGAACATCCAAGGCCCAGCTTTCCCTAGAGTTACACACCTGGTAGGAAGAGAACTCGACCAGCAGTTGAATCATCAGTGGGGTCTCACGAGTGAACAGCACATGCAGCCCAATAAATACAGGAGGTTGCGGTCGCGGGCGTATTCGAATGTAAAAGCAGACGACGTAGTAAACAACGTAGTAAACAACGATGTAGTTGAAGTAGAAAGCAGCAAAATCCTCGAGACCTGACGAAGATATCTGGGTGGTATCGAAAATTTGGACTAAGTGTGAGTCCGTGTTGTGAAGTTTTGCGTATTTCGTAGTGTTTTTATAACGGATCGATCTTTTCACAGTATGAATTGCAGCGATGTTTTTCGAGTCGTTTACAGTGATAGATCATCTGTATCTTTAAAAATAACACTACCACGGACGAAGAACACCTTTCAATGATCGTCTTGAATTTTTGGTAAAAATACCGTTCACCTCTCAGAAGTCTACCCGTTCACCACTCAAAAGTCTACCAAACACCTCCTGCATAATCAGTCGTGAACATTGCAGTACTCACAAATTGAAATTCTTACTGCTAGCCTAAAATACTTCCCTGTATTTTATTAATGCTTTTCATATTTTGGAAATGCTACCCTTCCCGAACATGATTTCAAACGCTCTCTCAGTCTATGCAATGGCGCTCCCTGGGGCTCATGACCACCGCTAGGTGGCGCCCTGCTCCCGCTACTAGTCAGTTTGTTTTGGGACGCGCCTAGAACAGTCGCTGCCAGATCGTTCCAAAAATGAACAAAGGATTGAAGATTTCTTCTTGCCCAGGAAGAACGGGTTTGAAGTGTGGAAGACGTTTAAATAAGCAGTATCCACATGAACTATGCAGAAAGTGCAGAGTGTGCGATTTTTCATCTTACAAATTTGATGAACACTGCATGAAGATGGATCCAAAGATCATTCTCGAGATCGAGACTACACGAGGCGAATCTACCGAACGTGGCGATCGGCGAAAACGGGCCCGTGATCTCGCTATTCTGGGTGGAAATTCGTCCTCAAATCAGCAATTAGATCTTTTAGTGGATTCAGGTGATGATTCCTTGGCTTCGTTTCTGGATCAACAGGCCGATTTGCCCACGAATGCATCCAGTGTGATCACCCAGTCCGGGACTGCAGAGAATTCCCCCCCCCCCCCCCTTCAGTGTCAGAAATAGCCATGGTGGCACAGTGAGTCGCAGCGGAGCTTGGCAGAAAAGAAGCTCATGGAAGGGAGCAGGGCAGCTGAAGAAAAGCTTACTGTAGCAACTCAACAAAGCATCATGGACACGTTCGCGAAGTATATGAAGGTGCCGAGCTCCAAGGGAATCTCGTCGACTTGACGACCAGTGTTATACCGCAAGTCCGGACTGCCGATCTCGGGACTCAAGATACATTTACCCCGCCAGGATCGCCACGTCATGCGGACAGTGAAGGGTATGATATAGATGAGTTATCACCTAAATGTAGAAAAACGAATGTTACGCAGGAGACTAACAGGATAGTTGTGGAGAGCACTCCATTAATCACCGACCAGTCGTCGTTGGGAACCGACCGGACTCGATTCGGACTGGAACCCTACGCAGTAACAGGAGGACTTAACAGCTATGGGAGTGGTCAGGGGTGGTCAGACTCGATAGCGTCTCGGTCCGGGACTGCTGCCTGCAGCGGAGGACAGCTGGAGGCGGACTGCACGCAGTCCGGTCTCCGGGCGAACTTTCAGTCCGGACATTGTAAACCAAGCAGCTACCTTGCAGCCAAACATGCCGTGGGGTTTGCCGGGGTCGTGGGACAGCCAGTGGACTACCTACGGGGGCCAGAGGGGTTATTACTATGGTTGACCTAATTACTATGGTTGACAACAACATCAACAGGGTAAAGTGCCCAGTTTTCACGGGCTAAACAGTGATGGGCGAAAACCCCACCCCCAGTGCTAAGTGGTGCATCGATATACCCACTCAACACCAACAGTGGGGCAGCCGTCAGTGCAGTGCAAATCAGTATCCACCACCCCCCCCTTATATTTTCCCCCAGATAAAGCCCGGTTTTCTTCTCAGGATTATTACGAGTGGGAAGACTACCCCCAACATTGAGCTGCGTGCATCCTTAAACCCATTCTAAAAGAACTCGCTGAGGGGCGCCATACTACCCCCAATGCACTCAAAATTGTTCACGACCTGGAAGGATATCAAGTGCCTCCAGGGTTTGAATTTGTTTCCTTTGATGTCGAAAAAATGTTTCCATAATTGGAACAATATTTTAATTTTAAGAAAAACGTAAAAAAAAAAAAACCCCCCCCCCCCCCCCCCCTCGCTCTTCAAGCTTGGGTGGGATAATGATACTTTCATCAGTGCAGTAAATGTCATTTTTGAAACCACCTTCTTTGAGTATAGAGGCAAATATTACCAACAAATCAATGGCGTACCGATGGGAAACCCACTTTCAACTTTCTTTTGTGACAGTCCTGAATGCAGTCGACAAAAAATTGGTTGACAAATTTCCACAAATTAAATATTACAAGCGATACATCGACGATAGTTTAGCACTTCTATCAACACAACTTAAGTTATTAATCCTCGATTTTCTCAACAGCATCACCAAATCACTCACTTAAACTATGTAGTCCTCTAAAAACAATGCCATCCCATTTTTAGATGTAAACGTCATTATTGACAATAATAGCCTAATCGAATTCACGCACTTCAGAAAAAGTATACAGTCGACTCGCACCCTGCATTAAACTCCTATGTTGATGCCCACTACAAAAGTAATGTAGTGATAAATGAAGTTAAACGTGTTGTCTCCCACACCAGTAATGCTGACTTATTGCAGCATGAATTCCATACATCTTGAAAAGTATGTTGAGAATGCGTTCCCACTCTGGTACGTTCACACCCCCGACTTGGACAAGGTGCAAATCTTGTTTCGAGAAAAACACACTAGAGCAAGAATTAATCTTGAAACGCTTGTCATCCATACACATACACCACCTGTACATAACCACTTATTGCCAGATACTAAATTTCTAAAAGAAGATTTTCCTGTAATTAAAACACTTAAACTCGATTCTTTTGCCAGGCATATTGTGCAACGCCCATAAAGAATGCATCGCACCTATGAAACACGTGACCCTGATTTGCATACACCTTGCCTTGCAACTTGGTTTTCCCAACGGAGCAGGTGGGTCGTTGCTTTTCGGCTGCCATTTCTGCCTCTTTTGAGGGGAGAAATTGGTGGTTTCTTTATGCTGCAGAGTGCAATACCTGCCAATTTTAGCATTGTTGCCTCAACGATGCTGTCATTGCCTTGAGATTTCAGATCACGATGGCCACCTCAGCAACCCGCTCGCGCGTGCGCGATCCTCCCTATAAGAATGCGACCACAATGGGTTTGGCATCTCTTTGTCTCAAGCCGCGATAGCGGCTGCTGTCCCCTCTCCTTGGTGCGTCGTCCTTTTGAACCTTCACCTCGTAGGGGTCGTGGCCGCTGTCGCCATGTCCCCCTACGACACCTCCCGTCTCTTCTGGGTACCGCCCGCATGGAACAGAAGTCGTCGTGGCTCCCTCCCGTTGTTTCCCGGGAACGCCCCACACTTGAATGGCATCTGCGCCTCGTCCTGGCTGGCTGTCCCCTACGACACTGCCTGTCTTCGCCTCCTGTCGTCAGCTTGGA
>JAHWFP010064930.1:117084-186176 GCA_023313725.1 Lithobius niger
TCCTGTCGTCAGCTTGGATCGAAGACGTCGTGGCTCCCTCCCGTTGTGTCCCAGGATCGCCCCACACTTAAACGGCATCTACGCCTCTTCATGGCCGGCTTGAACCCTACTATACTGCCTGACTTCGCCTCCTGTTGTCAGCTTGGATCGAAGACGTCGTGGCTCCCTCCCGTTGTCTCCCGGGATCGCTCCACACCTGAACGGCATCTGCGCTTCGTCCTGGCTGGCTTGTCCCCTACGACACTGCCTGTCTCCACCTCCTGTCGTCAGCTTGGATTGAAATCGTCGTGGCTCCCTCCTGTTGTCTCCCGGGATCGCCCCACTCTTGAACGGCATCTGCGCCTTGTCCTGGCCGGCTTGTCCCTTACGACACTGCCTGCCGCCACCTCCTGTCGTCGGCTTTGGATTGAACTCGTCCTGCCTCCCCCGGGATTGCCCACACCTAAACGGCATCTGCGCCTCGTCCCGGTTGGTTTGTCCCCTGCGACGCTGCCTGCCCCCACCTCCTTGTCGTCGGTTTGGATTGAAGACTTTCCCGGGATCGTTCCACTCCAGAACCGCATGAGCTCCCGTGGCCTCTTCTACCCCATGCGACACTGCCACCATGTGTCGGTTGTCATCCGCAGAGGATGAAGTCGTCGTGGCTCCCTCCCGTTGTTTCCCGGGATCGTTCCACTCTAGAACCGCCCGAGTTCCCTCAGCCTTCTTCCACCCCATCGTTCCACTCCAGAAACACTTGGGTTCCCTTAACCTTGGTTTGCCCTACTTGACGATGCCACCCTGTGTCCGATGTCGCCCGTAAGATTTGGAGGCGTCGTGGCTTCCTCCCGTTGTCTCCGGGATTCCTCCACAACCCGTACCGCCAGGCTCCTCCTGCCCCACACGACACTGCCGCCTCGCCTACGGTGTCGTCCGCGGGATTGGTTGTCTCCCGGAAGAACTCCACTCTGGATCCGCCGAGCTCCTCCTGTATCATACGACACTGCTACCCCGTGTTCAGTGTTGTCCGCGGAATGCATAGCGTTGTACTCCCTCCCGTTGTTCCCCGAGGTTACTCCACTCTAGTACCGTCGGTCCCCTCTTACTTAGGTCTGCCCCTTACGTCACTGCTGCCTCACTCGATGTCGTCCGTAAGGGATGCGACCGTCGGGACTTCCTTCCGCTGCTCCTCCACTCCGTACGACACTGGCATCCTGCTATCCGGTGGCGCTTACCTTGATTGTAGTCACCGTGGCTCCTCCTGTTGCTGCCGGGGCTTGCCCCACTTTTGAACCGCTACGGTCGTCATTCATCGTCGTCCGTCCAGAACGACAGTGTCTTGTATCGAAGCGGCCTAGGCCTCCTTCTGTCGCTCCCTGACGCCCTTCGGACCGAACGTTGACATTCTGGCCACCAACCGTGTTCCCGTATAAGCCCCGAAGCTTTTCCGCCCTACGGCCCTTTGTCTGCCCACATGTACCGTCTCAACTCTACTCTTATGCACGCCCTTTCTACTGCGACGCACCGTTCTTGCTCTTCTGTCACCTGTCGCCGGGTTCTCCCGCCATTTGGTTACTGCCTCTGATACGCCTATCCGCCGAGGTTTTTACCTTGTCGTCCCGGATTACGACCGTACCGACACCCAGCCGTTCCGACACACACTCCTTCTGAGGCCATACTACTCTACAGTTGTCACCCTTACGGCCTTCGTTTCGGCAATCGACCCCCATCACGCCACTTGGTTCGGCTTTTCTCTGTGCCTTCGTTCCGACATCCTCTGTCTCTACTCTCTAACACGCACCGCTCCCATTCGCGACCGGAAGTTCACAACCTCAAACCGAGGCTCCCTCCACCTACTGTCGCTTCCTGGATTTTCCTGCCCTTTTCTCCGCGTCACTACCGCTTCTTGCTTAGCGATCTCTGGGACCTGTCGCTCGTCCAAACTGGTGAAAATCAAACGGGCACAAAGATTTTCTGGTAAAGATCCGTTTCTTGGAAGACTTCCAGTCATCAACGATCCTGGTTCATGCAACTGCCCGGGTCTACGCAATCCGGCACGCTGTGATCCCCATCGGACGGTGTGCCAGTATCACCGTAAATTTGACTTTTACAACATCCCCTGTCCAACTTGTGTGACAATTCCATTAGCTGAATGGCACCTCATCGCTGCAACGCAGCAAGCTTCTGCTTTGCGAAAGAAGCAACGAAACCTAAGGGCCTTCCTTCTAAAGAAGATCAAGGAAGACCAATCCTCTCCCACTACCCATTCAAGTGTTGCCATGCCATCGCCCACCTCTCACCCGGATTCTTCTCCTTTACTTACATCGGTCCTTAAGAAGAATGCGCTCCATACCATCCCTGAAACACCCGGAAAGTCAACCCGTGTGTCACCCTTTGATTCCCCTGCATCCAACACCTGGCTTAAAGAACCTGTCGACCATTCGTCAGCCGCCCCGTCCACTGCTACATCAGATGGAAACTCCTCTCCTTAAGAGGAATCGCCTGTGAAACAGTATGCGCCCCCAATCACCCTTTCACTGGGTTTCGACACTCCTCCTTCACCTCTAGGGGAAATCTCTGCCCACCCTGAAGGTAACACTGACTTCATGGTTAACGATGTCCCCATGACACCCTGTTCTCCCACCAAGACCTCCAAAATTTTGCATCTGTTTGATCCCGTTCCACCGGATACAAGATCCCAAGACCCTACCACCACTCTGTGCCCCCCCCCCCCCAGCTGTGACCCAAAGGCTCCACCCGGAATCAACCATGTGAAGCTCTTTACGATTCTTAAACACAAATTACGCCTCAATGATCGAGCCAAGCGCCAATTTGTGTCAAACTATACAAAAGTCAAACCTTTTCTCGACGCCACCCAGGATCATGTAGATTTCTTGACCTCTCAAATTTCTTCCCTCAGAGCAGAAAACCTCAGACTCTTAAACCTCTTGGCCAACCATCTCCTGGAAACGCAACTTGCCTCTCCCCCGGTCTCCCCACCACCCCACTTGGGCCGCTACGAACCCCTGCACTTGTCGCCATGGACTCTCACCAATCTGGCTCTCCCTAAATCCACCCAACCATCATACAAGCGACCCAATCGCCTCGACACCCTCTGCTCAACATCCGCCCTTCGGATCCCAGGCTCCCTACATCATCTTTCCCATCTAGGCCTGCGATTGCCACCCCCGCTTACGGCCCACTTAAAGACCCGTCATTTTCTGTGAACTCTGGCTTCGACTCGACTGACCTCTCGCTCCATGCAAACGTCACCGAAACATGGGACTCATTAACTTCAAACACGGATCTCCAAGTCCATTCCTTCTCCTTATGGCAGTACGACAATGCTGATTCATTCACCCCCATGCACCCCCCCCCCCCATGACCCAACTTTCAAGCCACAAAACTTCTGAATTACCGTGTGACCTCTGCCGCCACAAGGCTAAGAGGTGCCACTTTGGAATTCATAATGTCTCTTCCTAGTCACGGATTTCTGTGTCGGCCTTGGGTGCTATTCTGTCCAATTTAATCTTAACCATACCCTCCTTTCACCCCTCCCAAGGCTGCTTCCAAATTTTCTATAAAAAAAAAAAAATATTGTATTGTATTTAATGTAACCTCATAAAAATATTAAAGAAAATTACAAAATTTGTAGAACAAGCTTTTTTTCCCGGCAGCCATTTTCCCCAGACCTTACCCCATGAAAAAAGTACATGCAGCCAAACCTTTTCTGCACAGTTGTAAAGATGTGAAAATGTTGATATTAATTAATTAACAGACGAGCACTTTATGATATATTAGTTCTAAAATACCAGCAAGCAGCAGTGTTTTCTTATTTGCAAGCCACGTTTGTTGAAAAATGTAAGTTAAATGGTTTTTTATATACAACTTCAGAACGGGTGGAGCCAATGACTTCTAGTTGCACCATTGGAAAGCTGGCAGAAAAAGGGTTAAAATGGTCTATTTAAACGTCAAAATCGGCCAATGTTTAGTGAAATTATCGCCGTTTTCGTATACATCTAAAAAAAGTGCAGCTTATATGTGATCCAATACGGTATATCGGAGGTGTACATCGGCGGTACCGATATATCTGAATTGCCTCCGATAACTGGCAATAACGATATGATTCCGATAATCGGCACATCCCTAATATAGAAACAATATACCAGGGGCACCTGGTCAATTTTGGTTTCTATTGCCTAACCGAAAATATTCATTACCTATACCCGGCCTGTTTCCCCTCTCGAATTACCATAGTAACGATTGAGAGGCACGAAATATGATGCCAGGTCCAGCGCCAGCACTTCATAGGAGGACTGCGCCATGCATGCACAGAAGGATAAGCTACCGAGCTGGCAGGGAAGCCAATAAGTTCTTCGCTAAGGGGACATTGCTTAACAAGAAGGAATTGCAGGTAATGTATATTTTTGGTTAGGCATTAGAAACCAAAAGTTCAGGTGTCCGTGGTATTTCGGTTTGTATGCAAGCAGTTTTAACACCAGTTCATGGTAACCTTTTGACAATAACTAGAAAAATGCATCCATCATACCATATTTAACCGGGTTAGAAGCGCCAGGCGCTTAGCAAATTTGAGTGGAGGGCGCTTCTATCAGGAGGCAAAAAAGTCACTAGTGCATACCTTAATACCAGCTAGGGGTCGGACAGATATTTGAATATTCGTTCGTTAAGAGCATATTCGAATAAAATATTCCATTTGAATATTCGTATGGTGAAAATTTTGTATAATTTTATGTTTTTTTAAAATTTGGTTTTTAAGTTTTCTTATGGGCTTTCCGTGTCACAGCCAGTCCGTATGATGCAACCTTCTGTTTCCATTTCCCTCTCAACCAATCCAAGTAACAAGCCATGCGTTATGTATCGTCACTTGCAAGTGAAGAGAGGGGGGGGGGGGGGGGAGATGACGAAAGCACACAGTGTTTCTTCCTAAAACAATTAAGCGGTAAAAAATGGCTCGTTACAGGGCCACGGTAACGAGCTGACAGATGATGTCAACTTCAGTATCAAACGTGAAAGGGCAAGACACTTTGGTGAATTACATTCATTCCGTGCTGCAGTTAGCAATTCTTCATTTTTTGGGGAGTGTTGTTATGTTTGCTTTCCAAGTTGCCATGCCTAGTAGATTTAATTAAACTTGTGGTTATATTTTATGAAAAATGGATTTTTTTTGGGGGGGGGATCAGGCCGAAACATGGAAAAAAATTTAGAATTAATATTCGACTACGTTTTTTCCCTATTCGTCCGACCTCTAATGCCAGCTGCTGTTGGCCTTCCAAAACATTTATCTTGTAATCCAAGGTAAAATAAAAACTATTTTGCCTTTTAGTACTGTGTACTACCTTCATAATGCATACTTTTTACGGTATTTTATTGGTACCATAAATAAACAGCAGTGCTCGCTGCGCGTCCATGAAAAATGTCATTGCCATAGTGCATGCTGACGCAGCTTATCGGTTATGCGCATCAAGCAGGAACAGGAAATTAAAGCAAAGCGGAGTAAGCGATAAACCATGCGATCATGGAGGTCGAAAGACTCGAAGCTCAAACACAGAATGAAATTGGCTGCTATTAATTAAAAGTTGTTTTCAAATAGCGATATTAACAATTAAAACAACTGAAATGTTGAAACGAGCTACAAGTTTTCATGAATTATTGGAAAAAATGCATGGTGAAAAGTGGGAAAATTAAGATTTTCAACTATTATCACTGCTGCTGCCGAGTTCGGTAGGTGAACATTGTCTTATTGAGAAATGGGCAATTTTTTTTTGTTTTAGTGTGCTAGAAAACTCTTATAACCCACAGGCCCGATTTTTTTTATTTATTTTTAAATTTTGCGTTTTTTATGTAAGTGCGTATAAATGGGACAAAAATAATAAAAAGTGCCAATATTTCATATAGGGGACACTTCTAATTGGGTAAGTGCTTCTAACTGGGTAGATACGGTACTTCGAATGTTCAGTAAGTATGGGGAAAAAAGTCTTAAACTAAAATACTCTATCAGTACTCTGCGAATTTTCTATAGGCATATGTCCATAAAGGTGTTAATTATGGTGCTCCTGTCTTCTTCAGGCTATTAAATGTGTTTTCTTCTTTTTTTTACATCGCTGTTGTGCTAACTGTATCGATGGAATTATTTAAGTAGCACAAACTTTGTAGCCCTCGATGTGCGTTAGGCCGAGCTTGCTGTTGTCGTTGTTTATCGGGTCGACCTTGTTGGTAGCCATGGCAATTCCACTTCCTAGTCATGTGATCACCAAGTTGCTGACGGTTTATATGCTCGATCGATTGGTTTGAGGGTTCTTGCAGGTTCTTGAGTGATGTACCACCTGAAATTTCGTGCAGAATTGCTAGCGACTCGGCCTGATAGCCTGATGCACGACGAGAACATCAACAAGCTCGGCCTAACACACATAGAGGGCTGCGAGGCCCGCGCTATTTCAATAATTCCCTCCATACAGCTAGCACAACAGCGATGTAAAAAAACAGAAGGAAACACATTTAATAGCCTGAAGACGTTAGGAGCTCCATAATTAACACCTTTATTGCCATATGTCTATTGAAAATTCACAGAATACTGATGAGTATTTTAGTTTTGAATTCAAGCATCAAGACGATTTTTCCCTGTTTTGACCACTAAGGCTGCACCGATGCTGGATTGGACTAGCATCGGCAACTTTCGCTGAAATATCGATAACTCTTGATTCGTTCGATATGAATACATGTGGTTCGCTCAGGAAATCATTGAGCACCTTCCTAGGTATGTTTTAACAGTTGGTTGCGACTTAACATTTTTTAAATTTGAATAATTATTTACCTTTTGCAGAAAACTATGCCGTTGATGAAAAATTGGGGTTAAATTTTGGATAGCGGTACCGGCAAAAATGTTTAAAACTGGATCGGTATCGGATCGGTAAAGTTGGTATCGATGCAGCCTTAGTGACCACAGCTTGTATAGTTAGTTATCTTAACCCTGCTCTTTGTGTGTACATTTTAACTGTATCGCATATTGGTTCTATATTTTTTGTTTATGAGCTATTTACCCCTTACAGCAAGATGCGTCTGGCACTAGTGGCGAAGAAGGGTCTTCGGAAGGTAATCCTGGAACGCCGCCTACTCCAGTGGCATCTCATCTGTCTGTGACAACGTTACGACCCTCATCTTCTCCATCTGGTTCCCGCTCCATGTCTCCTGCCATTAGTAAGATATGCTTTTTATATTTAACCATCTGATTCGCAATTTTTAGGTAGGGAAGCTTATCCTACTACCCATCATTAATGACATGTCTACTTTTTAGTTAAAGGCTAAAAATGGTTGTGATTTGTAGGTAATCAGCAGTCTAACATTCCTACACCACCCAGACCTTCAAGTCAGTCTGACATTAGTCAGCCTACACGAATGAGCCAGTCACCTATTGCAGCCCAAAGTAAGTACTATCAAAAATGAAATGTGATAGGATTGCTTGTGTCAATTAAAAAAAATATACATAAGAAAAGTCATCTTTCCCGGCTGGGACTCGACCCGTGGGTCTTCTTTATACCAGACGTATGTACAAACCATTGCACTGGAGTTGTGGACTTAAGCAGGACAAAAATCGGACAGATTGACGAGCATAGGCTACAGGAAAGAGATTTTTCTGCTTTTAGCAGAGTCCTCTTTTCAAGAGTTTTGCAAACTTCAGAAAGTGGCTGGCCTTCATTAAAACACTTGCCTCGTCTTCATTCTAAATTTATTACATTACATTCATATCACTTGGGAATAACTCCTAAAACGGTTAAATTTTAAAAGTGTTACTGAATTACTAAATTTGTTGATACGCTCTTTTTTACATTTGTAACAATACAAGAAAAAAGATTAAGATGTTCAGCATTTTAAGTTAGTGCCATTTTTAATGTGGCCGTTATTATGTTGGTTTGTATTATTGATTTGTCCGTAGAACAAAAAGAAAATAGCTTGCTTGTTGTAATCTAAATAACCCTACCTATTTTTCTCCCTTCTGTATGGCATGCCGTTTTATTTAAAAAATAAGTGTAGCAATAACGAAAATACAATTCCCGATATCAAAATTTCTATTTCCGATATCGGGAATTCTTTTTCCGATATCGGAATTTAATTTGCGATATCGGAATATAATTTGCGATATCGGAATTAAATTTGTGATATCAGAAATTATAGTTTCCAATCGCGAAAATCGAATTCCTGATATCGGAATTTGAATTCCCGATATCAAAAATTAAATTAGAACATCCGATATCGGAAATTCTATTTTCGATATCGCAAATGCAGTTTCCGATATCGGAAATTACAATTTCTGATATCAGGAAAAGTAGGTATTTCCGATATCGGGAATTCTATTTCAGATATCTGGAAATTGAATTTGCGATATCGGAATTGAATTTGCGATATCGGAAATTGAATTTGCGATATCGAAAATTCGAATTGTGGATATCGGGATTTGGCTTCAATTTCCGATATTGCAAATAGCATTTGTGATATCTGCAATTCAATTTACGGTTCCGAAAATGAAGTTTAATTTCTGATATTGGAATTAGAATTTTCGATATCGGAAATACTATTCTGGATATCAAAAATACGCATGAATTCCCAATATCGCAAATGTAATTTTGGATATCGGAAATTGCATTTGCGATATCAGGAATAGAGATATTCCGATATTGGGAATTGTATTTTCGTTATTGCTAGTACTTATTTTTAAATAAAACGGCGTGCCATACTTCTGGATGTGTTTGTGATGCTGTTGTCTGGTGCGGGATAATCCTCTTAGCATTATTTCAAATTTTTAGCGAAAAGGGTGATACAATGTAGAAACTTGTTTCTTTAAAAAAAAATTATGTAAGCCAAAGTGTAGTGAAACAAATAACACTCCTACGACTAACAAACCCTAGTTTGTTACTACCTGCAAAATACTTACCTTCAGTAATACATGCTAAAATCGTTTATTTTAGATTTCCCTTGCTCAAGCCATTTTTAAAAAATCAATTTAATTTTTATAACTTCACTATCCGGTTGCATCTAGTTCCCGCTTGGCGCTCTACTGTGCCTTCTCACTCATAGAGGGCGCCGCCATCTTTTCTCACATTGCTTAACATTCTTTTCCTTGAGTTGATACGGGGAGGCGGGCGGGCCGGGGGGGGGGGGACTTTTTTATAGCTGTTTCCCCCTTTTGATGAGCATTAATCCCCAAGAAGTTTGAGAGTTGTCTTCCCTGCCTGGCTCGTACGGTACGGCGCATGCGCGGGCTAGGCAGCTTATATAAGCTCCAGCGCAGCGTCCTATCGGCATCATTTCTCTTAGGGCGATCGCCACGCGTGGTCGTCCCTTGAGCATCACCGTTCGATGTTCCGCAGTCCCGTTCCTCATCCCGTCCGCATGCTGTCGTTCCGCGGATGGATCGTTCCTCTGTTCCTACGCCAAGGACAGTTGTCCTCACGGATGCCGCGTTCCTCCGTTCTTACGCGAGTGACGTTCGTCTCCACGGATGGTGCGTTCCTCCATTCCTACGCCAGGGACGGTCGTCCCACGGATGGAGCGAATGGGGGGGGGCTTGCGTACCAAGAAAGAAACGGCAGCATCACGTAAGCCTGTGTTCTTCCTACCAGACTTCGGTCTGTAAACAAGGAGAAGAAGCTTAACACCTTTTACAACCCACATCAATACCGCACCCACTGCGCAACCTCCTTCCTGTATAAACCTCGACCACCACGTTCCTACACATCCTGCATGGCTGCAGTTTGCACATTGCCAATAAGGTTCCGCATCCCTCTCTCTTGCTGTTTCAATTTACTAAGACCTTTCATCGTTCCTTTTGCATCCCTGACTGTCATCTCGACGTTCCGCTACACAACTTGGATGATAGTCCCTCATCTCTCAAGCTGTCTACACTAGGGTTGCTCGGTTTAAACGGTAAAACGGTTAACCGTATGTTGAACGTTTAAACGTTTAGTTATTTGCGTTTAATAAAAACCGCAATATAGGCAGCATAACGAGAGAATTTTTACTCCAATTCCACTAAATGCATAAATGCATAACCTAAAGACGTTGGTGCAAATTTTTGAAAGTAAGTCAATCGCTGGAGTTATTGTGCTTGAACATTGACTTTCTTCATCATATATTTAATTATCTATACCTTCCTTTGTGACCACTGATCTTTAAAAATGGATGTGACGGCTGCTTTAATTTGACGATCGGCGGTAACCTTTTCTTCGCTTGCTGTAGTGGAGCTGGCCATCGCGTGACGTCACTTACCACCGGCCGGTCACGTGACGCTCTGCAGCCAACCTGAGCGCGCCACTGTTATTCATGCTTTCAACATCGCCAGTGAAAGGCAGAGCTCGCGACCACGTGTTTTTTTTTTAATGGCTTCAACAACTACAAGCGGTAAAAAAAAACGTAGCGTCGCATGGACCATCTTTCTAAAAGCTTCCAGCAACGAAGTGAAATGCCAGCTATGTGGTATTGTGTTGACGTACAGTGGATTCAGCACTGGAGCCATGATGAACCACATCAAAGCTAAACATCCAACCGTAGACGTAGACGCCAAGGAAACCCCAAATCAAGCAAAAGTAAGCGCTTTTTTTAAGCCTAAAGCCACTGCGGAGCGAGCCGACCAAATTAGCCATTTAATAGCGGAATGGATTCCTGCCGAAATGTTGCCCCTACGCATAATAGAAAGTGATAAATTCAAGGCTATTTTTAAGTATGTAGAACCAACATACACTGTTCCCACACGCCAAACCATTACGGCTCGGATAAAACGTACGAAGTGGAAATTGAACGCTTAAAGTCGGAACTTCAAGCTGTAGATCACACTGCTATTACTACGGAATCGTGGTCTTCTCGTGCCATAGATCCTTATTTAACTGTGAACGTGCAATATATTGACAAGGACTGAAAATTAAACGTAGCTACTTCAGCCACAACTCATATTCCGGAAAAAACATACTGCGGAAAATTTAGCAGCAGAACTGCATACTATCATGGACGACTGGGCTATGACGGAAAAAACTTCGACTTGTGTCCACGATAATGCAGCCAATATTAAAGCCGCTGGACGTCTGTGCCACGAATGGGAAGACTGGCGCTGTGCAGCCCATACTTTGCAGCTAGCCGTAAACGCCGGGCTGCAAGTTGCACGGGTGTCAAACGTTGCAGCAAGAGTAAGCCGTTTAGTTACCCATTTTCGTCATAGTACTACTGCTACAGCAGCGTTGAAGGCCAAGCAAATAGAACTCGAAGTAAAACAACACAAACTAGTACAATCTGTGTCGACTCGATGGAACAGCACTTTATATATGTTCGAAAGAGTTGTTGAGCAGCGACCTGCATTACAAGCTGTGATGGCCGACGGTCAAATAACAAAACTACAGGACGACAGAAACCTTCGTTTGAAAGATGACGACTGGACGTTGTTAGAGGATCTCATCAAAGTTTTACGGCCTGCGGAGGAAGCAACGAGAATGTTCTCCGATGCACAAAAGCCAACTTTGTCGTGCGTATATCCCATAGTGTTCAAGCTAATAGAGGACTACAAGAATAAAGATGGTGATGGCCCCACCATTCGACAGGTGAAAACAATTCTACGGGATCAGCTAACCACCAAATTTGAAACTGGCGGCACCGACGGTGCTACGTCAACACCAGTGATGGCAACATTGGTAGACCCCAGGCACAAACACTTAAAAGGAGCGTCATTCAAATTTACAGAAGCTGCGTACGAAAAAATGAAACTTCATTTTAAATATATCGACACAGCCGAACCTCTCGCAAAACGAGTCTGACCAAACGACAACACTGATAGGCCTAAAGCCACGGAAGCAAGTTTTTTCGGTGAAAACTACTTGCAAACTGTAACCAGTTCATTCAGCGGTGAGGAGGACAACGAATGGAAAAGTTACTTGGAGGTAGCACCTATACAGCCAACAGAAAATCCTTTGGATTGGTGGAAACAGCATACACACGCGTATCCACGTGTCTCAAAGCTCAATTTTCGACTGCAGGAAACATTGTAAACCCATTTCGTTCACTGTTATCTAAGGCTGTACCGAAGGAGAATTTGTCAGCCGAACCGAACCAAACCGAACAAACTTTAAATAAGCCGAACACCGAACACTTCCGAACCGAACAAAAATGTACCAAACCAGTCTATCTTAAACTAAAATGTAAAAGAGCTCAGTTCACACAGATTCATCAAAGCACAAGTTTCTTAACAAATGTAGGTATTTTCCCATGGATTTGTAAGTCCATAGATGTTGAAACTCTGTTTAAACATAAAAAAATCTCCACTACTTTTACATTTTGCCTTATAACTCCTGAACCATTAGAGCTAGGAACTTGTGGTTTGGACCAACAGAAAGCTGGCGAAAAAACCTTCAAAATGGTGTATTCAAACATCAAAATGTGTCGATTAGAAGTGAAAATATGTTCGGTTTGGTATTTTGCGTTTGAAAGGCCGAACACCGAACCGAACCGAACACCCTCTGTTCGGCCATGTTCGGTTCGGTTTGTTCGGTTCGGTACAGCCTTACTGTTTATGGCCTCAACTTTGACTTTTTTGGCCCAAAACAAAAAGCTCCAAAGCAAGAACCAAAGTTGTGTTAAGCTGTGAAAATTTACATGTGAAAATTTACTTACAGTACTATACTAGCTTTAAGTTGTTTGACTTCTTTACTATTTCCCATTGTATGCTAATTTGTAAGTTTTTAAAACTTGAACGTTTTTATAAAAAAAATATTTGTGCGTTTTAAGTTAGGCCTGTTATTTATTAGCTTCATTCTGGTTTAATGTAAAAAAAAAAAAAAAAAAAGCCCCCACCCCCCTAAAAAAAAAAAAAAACATTGGCATATAAACAAAGAGAATTAGCAGCCCAGGCATAAACAACTGTCGGAAAAAAAATAGTGTAAGTGTACACACAAAAAAAAAAAATGAACAGAAGACTCCAAAAACCACAGCAGAAAAAAAGGGGAAAAAAAACGTTTAAACGGTAACCGTTATTCAATTGAAAACAAAAAACGTTTAGTGAATTAACCGTTTTTTTACAACCCTAGTCTACACTGACCTCATCTGTAGCAAAGAACTCCCTTATGATGTACACTATACAGTCCCCAGACTTTCTTGCTTTATCACTTGGTTCTACGTCCCTGTTCCATTACCGTTTCGGATGTCATTCATCTTTCTCTATGCTAAGCCACACAATGCGTTTGCTCTTTCAGCTCCTCGCCCGACTAGCGTTCCTCTGTTCCTCGCTACCACCGTTCCTCGACCTCGCCGTACCCTTCCCCCCTGCGCATTGCTTCTGCGCGTCTGTCTTAGATTGGACCATTTCGCTGCCTACTGTCGGCTTTCGCCCTTCCTTCCTCCCAGCATTGAATACTGTTGTTTAATCAGAAGGGTATGACATTCCTCCGAGCCACCGCCATCTGCGCATCCTACTGCGCACCTCTCTCTTCTAATATAGACTTCGTCCATGCCACCCGCTGGGCTTTCTTGTACTTTTAACCCATACAGTTGTACCATATGCTGCTCCTCAACAGGTCCAATCCTCTTATATAAAAAAAAAAAACAAAAAAAAAACCGGCATTGGATGCTGTTGCTTAAGCCAAAAGGATGTGCTATCCCTCCGCGCCATCTCCATCTGCGCATACTACTGCGCAGCCCTCTTCTCTTAAATGGACTGTAACACTGCAGTCCGCTTGTCTTTCTAAGGCCTTCGACCTATACAGCGGTGCTAATCGCTGCTCCCTTACAGGCCCAATCCCCGTATCTCAACCTCCGTCCCTCCGTTTCTTCGTTCCTACATCCCCTCAACTTTGGGACGTTTAGGACGTTCATTAGGAAAATCTCCTGCGGCCTGTTTTGGCCTTGGCTGGTTTTGTGTGTCCCTCACACGTCCATCCCGGCCTCCACGTTCCTCATTGCTACCAGCACATCCCGACCTGCACTTCTTTCCTCAAGTCAACTCCGTTTTTAACCAAACCTTCGGTCCGTGAATCCCACTTTCTTGTTCCTCTGGAACGCTGGTTCCTCTTTACTGCCTTCCTCAGGGAGAGTTTCTTCGCTCTCCTTGACAAATAAATTCCGACCTCTGGTTCGATCAGCATCACGTTCCTCATGTCATCCCTCATTCCTCCTGCTAAACCTCGGTCTGGTAACGGGGGAGGGGGGGGGGGGGGCGCTTGCACCCCTATGGAACACCGGCATCTTGTCACTGCTACAAACACCGATCTACCCCCTCTCCTGAAAGTTCTGTTCCAACCTCGGACCGACGCTTTGATCCTTCCAAGACTCCCATTCCATCCTCTGTTCTCATGGCATCCCATCTCATAGCAACACAACCTGCTGTTTATTGTGAAGAGAAGCCACGTCCACCACGTCCCACATGCCTTTCGGACATTTTCTACATCTCAGGGCGTTCTTCCTGATGCACCATACAATTCCTGCTACACAAGCAATAGGATGACCATCCAATTTCTACCAGCTTTATGTCCACAAAGTCTCTCGTCCTCTTACACCATCATTCCTTCCAAAAATAAAAAATAAATTCAAAAACCAAGATTCAGCCATTCCTATCAACTCGGTTCCATGATTCCACCGAACATGCTTTCGCTTTCAAGCAGCTGTCTCCACCTGGCTACCCTGCATTCCGCCTTTCAATTTTGTCTCCCACACCGGCTATGAAGCTATGCCATCCATCCTGCCATCTGCTGCGTCGTTCCTCTACATGATCCCTCGAACCTACATCCCACGATCATCTGATTTCCTTCTGCTTACTTTGGGGACCAGGGTTTTCCCAGCATGCTTGTTCCGCTTCACCAGCAGTCTTGCTTTTCACACCCATTCCGAAACCTACAACACAGCGTTCCCCATGTAGGAACGATCACATATTTCTCTTTAGTCCACTACCCTCTGCGCACGTCTCTGCGCAACCTCCATCAGGTAGAGGTTTGCGCGATGCAACCTGTCTCTTCCTTTTCAACTCGCATCCAACGTCGTTGTACTGTCCCAGGGCACTCCGGTCCTCCATTCTGCAATTAAAATTACCACCTTCGCCTACATTTCTATCAGTAACGAGAATGGAACTACCACGTTCCTCTCTCTGCCAAACGCCGATCCACTTCTCCTTTCCTCTTCTTGAAACAAGCTCTCATCAAGTGAAAACCTACAAATCCGTCTTCCATCCGCCTCGCCATTCCCTCCTACGGTGCTCTGTCCGTTCCTGCCCTCCATCATCTTTAAATAGCTCTTGGGTTCCGGATGATCCCATAACTTTCACGTACCATGACAACTCAAATTTTTTACTTTCCGTTTGGGCGGCAAGGTGTTCCCTTCGACAGTCCTCCCCTTCATTAGAGGACGGTGGGGATTGCTTCTCGCTTCACATCTATCATCCCTTTATACCCACCTTTCTAACTAAATTTACACCATTCCCATTAGTCATCAATCCTGGAATAACAACTAAGAACAGCACGACACTGCAGTATTCAACATACATCAAGGGTTTCAAAGTGTTCATACAAAGACTTTATTCTACCAATATTTCCAAGCCAGTCACGACCTACAGCCACCGTTCCGTCCGATCAACACGTCCAGTTCCCAGGCTGCTGATCCACCATCCTCAAGTCGTCTGTCTTCCCACAAGGCATGCTGTTTCGGTATATAAGTCTGATTACTTACCTTGTACCCCTTTGGATGTTAAGACCCCTGCATGCGGTATACAACCAATTTAATACAAAAATGAGCAAACCGCATTCCCCAAACTCACCTCTTACAACAGCCACTCGTCCCCGAGTCTCGCTGCCATCCCATCTTGGTCGGCACAGTGAAATTGGTTGGGATAACAGGTGTGTCTTTTCATTGGGAATTAGAAATTCTTTGGGGACGCCGGCTCGTACAGCGGGAGACTTGAACCTGGCCCTCCACCTAGTTACAAAGTCTGTTATAAAAACAGGTAATGTATATTTTCGTCGGCTATAAAAAGACTAAAATTGCAGGGCCCGAACCTGCTTAATTTTAGTTCATATTGCCTACCTGAAAATATACATTACCTTAATTCCCGCCCAAACCTCCCCTCCATGAGCTAGGTTCTGGAAGGTAGAGAAATGATGCCGACAGGACGCTGCGCAGGAGCTTATATAAGCTGGCCCTAGCCCACTTTGCGCGTGACTGTTAATCGCATTGGAGTCAAAAGTTAAAAGCGATTGCCGTTGCAAGCGAATAGCAGCTCAATAAATTCTACACAAATGTCATGAATGTCTATGCATTCAGCGAACAACTGTAATAATTTACTAGTTTATCATTGTATGCGTTACATGCATATCCAAGAAACACTGAATTTTTAAATTAGAAGCAAGCTGTACCGTAATCATATGCAACGAATTGTTGTAGCAGAAGTACTGCTGTGCCGGAAGTGCTGTAACCTCGTGCCCAAAAGCTCTTAAAAATAGCCGCTTACGTTTTGTTAGCTGACTGCGACAGAGTAACCTCGCAAGGGTTTCGAGACTCTTATTATGAGGTGTTTTCAAACCGTATTCGACGTTTATCTTAAGTTTTGTGTCAAAAGCGAAATGGACGTGATGAAGGCGATCAAGTCGAGACTAGGGCCCCTGGTATTTTAGTCTTTCTAGTTGCCTTGAAAAAATCTATTACCTTTTTTATAGCATTCTCTTTCTCAAAATGCTGTTCAATCTTGAGAAATTAAATCGAAGATGTACTTCCGGTTCGCTACCTACTGCGCAGCCTCCTTCATATAAAAGCCGAAGCGGAGCGGTATGCTCACCTTTTCTTCTCTAGCCGCCATGCTGTTCACTTCGCTCCCGCTGCGTTCCTCGTCCCACGTTCCGCAATCCTCTGTAACGCCGTTCCCATGCCACATGGACTACATCTAAGCTTCTTCGACTCTGCAATGTTCGTTTGATCAGTACTATCAGCAAATCGAAGGCGGTCCAATGGGCTACCGTATCTCTAGAGTGTTGGCAGAGATTGTACTCCAAAAATATGATGACACAACCATAGCCTTCGCGAAGATATACTCGATTGGTTTCGATTCGTTGATGACATCCTTGCCATCATGAAAGCAGTGGCCATTTCCAGCGTGCTCAAAGCTCTCAACAGCGGCCACCCAAGCATACAGTTCACTGTCGAACAAGAAAATGAACAACATCAACTTCCCTTCCTTGACCACCACCTAGAACGCCAAAATAATAAAATAACCTTTCAACCATACCAAAAACCCACCCAAACCAACCGCACCATTGACTTCAAGTCCCACCACCCTGTTTCTATCAAACAAGCCATTTATAACGAGTTGAAACGGGCCAAAATTCGATCCATGGATCCCGACACACTCAATCATGCTACTTCGCAAACCAGGAAGAAATTTAAACTCAATCACTACCCAGACAGCTTTCCACCACCCCTAAAAGCCAAAAACAATAATATCGAAGAGCCAGCAACACCCATAAAAACCATCACCATCCCCTACCTACAGTCAGTATCTGAACCAATCCGCCGCATTCTTGGAGAAGCAACATCCACACCAGATTTTCGACACCCCCTAATATCAAAACCCTCAGACCGCCATCAAAACCCATTCCAACAGCCTTAAGATCCAACGTTATTTACAGGATTCTGTGCCTGAAATGCCCTACTACATACATTGGGCACACAAAACGCTTAGTCAAAATAAGAAATTCCGAACACAAAGTCGCTGTTCAACAGTTTGATTTAAATGATGGTCTGGCAGTACACCACATCGACACCGGACATAACCCCGATTTCAGGAATACCAAAATTTTATTTTTCTAAAAGAAATTGTATCCAAGGCTCGCACTCGAATCACTCGCAATAGCCACACAAAATCCACCACCATGCAACCTAACTAAAGGTGCCTTCAGCCAAATCAAAGCTCTCCTTCCCATCACCCACAAAACCATAGCAGCACGAAGGTCCAAAACTGGCCCAAAAACTGGCCCAATCACAACAGGGGCAATAAAGCAATAAACCTTCAAAAATCAAACTAACACTGCAGAGTTGAAGAAGCTTAGGTGTAGTCCAAGTGTGTGTTCCAGATGTCGTGTAAATATATATTTTTGGCCTGAAGAAATCCACGATTTGGATTGAAAATTCGCCGACGTTCATTAAATCATTGATTAAATCAATAAAAATCATTGATTTAAATCATTAAAAAAATTATAACTGAAATTTATACAGAACTAAGTTGGAATCAAAAACTAGCTGAAAGAGAAACTAAAACTGAACTCTGAAACAAAATTGAAACGGGGGGTGGGGTGGTTGAAGGAATTAATTCAAGCAGCCCATCATTGATTTAAATCACTTTAAAAATGCAAGATGAAATTGATGCAGAACTAAAAGTTGTAGGATACAAGACATAATTATTCGAAACCACCGGCAACCGGTAGTCACAGTGGCATTTAAAAGGCATCTTAAAAACCACAACAAAAACACATTTACCACCCTCGAAGAACACAAAAAGGTCCTACACTTGAATTTTCGGTGGTTCGACAGACTAGCGGGAGTTTAAACATCAGGAAGAAAATCGGTGCTGTGATGTGACTTAATTTATTTACATAATTATTCTTTAAGAGTTGTAGATATTTTGAGTATGAATGCCTACCGTACAACAATAGCCTACTAAATTGTCATAAGAGGCTAGTTACTAACCGTATAAGCTAATTTGAGTATGAAACAACAGCCTACTAACTTGTTCTCGTAATTAAATATCTTGAGATCTTCAGTATGAAACAACGGTCCAAGTTGGTAATTACTATTGAAGATGTTTTGAGTACAAAACAATACCTAACTAGTACTAAGTTCTCATGATATTAATGTTGAAGTTCTGTGAGTATGAAAGAATAGCCTACTTAGCTAAGTTCGCTCTCAATTATTACTCTTGAAGCTTCTTGAATATGCAACTGTAGCCTATTACTAGTACTAAAATAATATGTTTTAACTGTCAAGTTTTTTTGTATATGCACTGTGCCACAACTTTTTAAAATAAAGTTTGCTCGAGTTTAACAAAAATTTGATTTAATCAAAAAAATCATTGATTTAAATCAAGTAAATCGATTTTTTTTTCCAATCCTGGTCGCTGCCAAACTGGCCTCCTCCGTGGAACCGCAACTCACTCCTCTGGATTTCTCTTCACATTCCTCTCAGCCCTCGGTAGCTGGGCGTACCACCACTCAGCGGACCGACGATCCACTCACCTCATCCCAAGTGCATACTCTTATAGATGCTTTCCATCAAACTTTTAAACGGAAGGCGCCAGTCTCAGCCTATACTTCGTCTTGGCTTGCTTCCATCCCTAAGTGCCACCTCCGTCTAATTGAGGACGCTGGTCCTTCTACCGTTCAGGATAATCCGCGTTCCGTTCCGCCAGCTTCTTTGCCGACTCCGCATGTTCCTCCAGCGGACAACGGCTTTGATTCTTACTACTCACCTGACCCATCCCTTTCAGATCAGCCTGGCCCTCCGTTCCAGGGGGAACCCTGATCCCTCGGAGATCCCACTTCCTGAACTATTAAAAACTGTTAAAGGGATCATTCCGGACTGTTTCCTGTACAAGCCTTTCTCTACCGCCGACCCAGTTTCCAGAACTGTGGCCTTGCGACTAGTTTTGGCTTTGGCCTGCGTGACTAGGACTGTGCGAAAATCGAAACTTTCGATTCGATTTCGATTTTATTATGCTGTCGAAATTGAATCGAATCCGTCAGAATCAAAATGGAAAAATTCTATTAACGAGATTCCCACCGAGTAACGAGATCCCCATCAACTAACGAGATGAATTATTTTCGATTTTTTTGAAAATTTTCAGTAAATACACTGAATAAAGTTTAACAAAAAAATTTGAATCAAGTAAAGCATTAACTTTAGTCAAAAATGTGTAATGACTTCGTTTTATTACAACTGTGCATGGTACCATGTTAATCATTGCTAAAATTGTGTAGTCATGCCAGTGCCTTACAACATGCCAGTGTAAGTTTAGCAATCAACTAAGGGGCAATAATTTGCCAAACTTGCACAATATATGAAGTTGATTTGACTAAATAACATCTAAGGATGGTGCTACTCAAAAGGGTTAGTGGGGGAAGGTGGAAGCTTGCTTTCTAACTTTGTGTTAAACCAAAATGTAGTTTTGCGTATTAAATGAAGACATAATTCAAAGTTCAATGTATTGGAGTAACATTAGTTTACAGGAATGTAATTACTTAAAATCAATATTTTTTTCAAAGGCTAGCCCGTATTGATAAAAATTGAAAAACAAAATAGTTTAAAATCGAAAAAGAAAAAAATTGAATTTCGAAATCGAATAATAATCGAAATCGAGATGTTCTTCCCCAAAATCAATCGAATCGAACCCAAAATACTAAAACCGCACGCCCCTATGCGTGACCAACTCCCACACCAGTCTCCGACAACACTTCTCACCACGTTGCTCAGGACCGGCGCCGTCCTTGGTAACGGGACGCTTCTCGAATTTGACAAAGAGCCACCTCCACCTCGTCCGGGCCGTGAAAGTTACTTCTTCCGTCCCATTGGAGAAGGAACGGCCAATCCAAGAAACTTTGACACTTATCCTCAGTCGGAATTCCTTATCGCTGATACCAAATTGGTCTTTGGCTCCTCCCTCTGTCTTCCTCGCAAGGCTGCATTCCTGTTTTCGTTCTGCGTGACAACGACTGCATCCTCCGCCTTGGCCTTCGTGCTGCGTCCCAAGCGGACATCCTCAACACTGCCGCTAACACACTGTGTAAAAGACTACACGGATCCTCCTCCGGATGACACTCGCCAACTGGCGTTCCTCATCAATCTAGTCTTCAGGAAGAGTTGCTTTGCTACCTACCATGCCATGAATTAGTTCACACATGCGCTCTTCAACTCCACACTCCTCTTACGAGAAATAGCCCTGAACACTGCTCCTAATCTCCACGATTCAACTCGTCATCTTCTTTGGAATCAGCCCATCCACGAATCAGAATCCCTTTTCCGCGGATTGATTCCTATAGTGGCCCCTCACCTTGACATCTCCCGCAAGCCCCGTTACAACAAGAATCGCCAGAATCGATGTCCGCATTCCGCCCCATCCTCCAAGCCTGACCAACCTCAAGAAGATTAGAAGGTCACGAAGACATCAGACCCAGCCCCACCTCCGGTGCCACGTTCCGCATCGCTTTTCCATCCCATATCCATTGTCACGTCCCGCACCAGGGGATGTGACAATTACTGATATTCCACCTCCCCCACAAGAAGTAGGGGGACGTCTTCGGTTCTATGTCAAAGCTTGGCAGAAGGTAACGTCCGATCCAGTTATTCTTTCTATTATTTTAAATGGCTTCAAGCCAAAGTTTTTACAGAAGCCCCCTGTGCAAGGCTTGGGTACTGGAAGCACCAGCCCCCCCATTCCGCTCCGGACGGAAATTGCGTCCTTCCTTCAAAAACAAGCAATTCGTGTTGTGTTGCTCCCGTTCACCCCAGGCTTACAGCAGCATCTTTCTATGCAGCAAGAAATCGGGCAGAACGCGCCTCATTTCCAACTTAAAACCACTGAATCAGTTCATCCTCAATCCACATTTTCAAATGGAAACGGTCTCCGCCATCCGAGGCTCATTACAACCCAACGATTGGACAGTGTCACTAGATCTTGCGGACGCATAGCTGCACATTCCGCTTCATGCCTCTGTCCGCCACCTATTATTCCGTTTTCTACGACGGAACGGTGTTCGAGTTCCTCTGCCTTCTCTTCGGACTGAACGCCTCCCCACGCATCTTCGTGTCTCTTTTTCATCACCTAGGACTGGGGATAAACCTTCCGAAATCTCGTTTCCAGCCCGCTCAATCTAACATGTTCCTCGGGGTATTCTTCGACCTCAAACATTCAACATCCCCGGAACGCATCGAAAATCACCTGCGTTCTGCCAGCACTTTCCTCCACACTTTCCGAGATCTTGCCTCCACCGTCGGAATCATCGACTCCTTTGCAGACCTCGTCCTTTACGGCAGATGGGATGGATGACACGACCATTACATTATTACCGTTCTGCTCACTGGGGCAATTCCCAACTAGCTCCATCTCTACCATCCCAACCGCTCGGTCCCTCCTTTCCCACCGACACCTTCAGGTCGTTGACGGACGTCCTCAACCTGACAGCTACATTCCTCTTCACGAACTGTTCCCTCAGGTCTATCTTTTCACGGACACATCCTAATCCGGATGGGGAGCCCTCATCGACAACCTGACTGTCTCCAGCGAATGGCCAACAGGAACGACGTCCCACATCAATTACCGGAAACTATTAGCAGACCTCCTCGACCGTCAACATTTCCGAGACCACGTGGCTGGACAAACAGTGCAAGTCCACATAGACGACACCACTGCTGTTGCCTGCCTTCGGAAGGGAGGCGGAACACACTCCCTATCCCTCCATCAAGTCACCTCTCAGATTTTTCAACTGTACATCCAACTTCGTGTCTGCCTCCTACCTCTCCACATTCCGGGATCATTAAACATGATTGCCGATTCCCTCTCTCGTCGAGGACCACCCACCAGCGAATGGACGCTACATTCAACCATTTACTCCGTCCTGTGCCTCTGGGATCGTCCAATGGTTGCCACGCGGTACAATGTCAAACTTCCCCTGTTCGTTGGCCCCTCCCCGTATCCCCGTGCATGGGCAGTGGACGCATTAACCTTGAATTGGGATCACCTCTATGCGTACGCCTTTCCCCCCTCCGCGTCTCCTCCCTCTTGTCCTACGCAAGATCGCCAGCTCACGTGGGCGATTCCTCTTAATAGCACCGAATTGGCCTGTAGCAGCCTGATTCCCACTGCTGCTCAGCCTCCTCATCGACTCTCCTCGTTGCCTACCGAGCCGTCCGGACCTCTTGTCCCAACACAGGGAACGGTCCTACGTATATGGAAATTGTTCCGTGGCGTCCCGGTAACCAACCAGAAGTGTCCCGGTAACCAACCAGAAGCGTCCCAGTAACCAACCAGATCGTCCCAGTAATCTGCCCAAAGTGTCCCAGCTTCATACAGTAGTTACCCATTTTAATGTGTAATTTTCTCCCTTAACCGTCCCTCTGGTCCCGGTAACCACGTTACCAGGTTATGGAAGATTTTGCATATACGCGGTCCTACATCCAAACCACCAGGCATTTGGAGTTCACGGGTGGCTACTATCATCCAGCTCCTCTGAGCATCTGGCATTCTTGAGGACGAGGCCACTCGCATCGCATCACGAGCCGTCCGATCCTCTACCAACAAGATTTACGACAGTCACTGGAAACGATGGCTTCATTGGTGTCACGGAGCAGGTTAATCCAGTCTGTCCCCCTTTGCACAACCTTCGGTTCCTCATAACTCTGTTCAACAGCGGCCTCAGGGGCTCCACAATTTTAGTATACCGTTCCGCCCTGAATGCTGTCTTCAAAGCGGCTGGTAACAAAGACCTCCTCACAGATTAAAAAATTTCGTCCTTAATCCATACCTTTCACTTGGACCGACATCGCACTACACGACAATTCCCCGATTGGGACCTATCCATCGTCCTTACGGCACTCATGGCTCCACCCTACGAACCCGTGAGCTCATCTAGACTCGGCCACCTTACAAGGAAAACAAGTGTTCCTAGTGGCTCTGGCAGCCTGCCTCCAGTGCAGCGAATTACAGGCTCTTTCTGCCACAGAGAAAGACTGCTTCTTTCTGCCTGACTATGCTGGTGTAACACTAACCCCAAGAACATCGTTCTGCGCTATTACTCAGAAACCCGACGAACGAATTCGTCTCTTCATCATCCCTTCCCTGTCAACCATCCTAGGTGACAAAGAGGAACGAGCTCTTTGCCCAGTCCGGGCTATTCGTTTCTATCTTAAGGCCTCCAAACTTATGCGACGAGGACGCTCTTAGTTGTTTCTCCCTTTCAGTAACAAAGTCGGCTCGACTTCAACGCGCATGATTGCCACTTGGCTTAAGAGTGTTATCGTACAGGCCTACGAAGCACTCGACATCAACTGCGTCTCTGATGGCATCAGAGTAACGGCTCATGAACTTCGTGCAATCTCCACGTTCTGGGCCCATTACAGCAACATTCCCATCACTGATATAATGGAAGCTGCCTCCTGGCGACACCCCACGGTCTTCACGTCCAATTACCTCCGAGATATATCCCATCAAGCCGAGGGACTTTACCGCATCGAGCCATTCGTAGCTGCCCGACGCATACTTTGACCCCTTTTACACACTAACTTTTCTGTGAAGGGAACCAGACTTACTCAACTCTACTTTCTTCAGTCAACCAGACCCACAATGACTTTCCTAAGCTACCTGCACATTTTCACTTTAGTTCCTGCATTGGAAATCCCGTGCACAGGCTAAGAGACTAGATAAACAAACAAATGATTGTTTCTTATAGTCTCGTCATGCTTGCTAAATGGTTAGGCTTAGGCGAATACCCCCATCATAGACAATGGACCTATGAAGGATTTTGCTCTTGTGCACTCCAGCAATATTGCATTCATTTTGCAATACAGTGAAGTATTTTTCAATACAAAAAATTGAGTAAATGTACTAAAACAAGCAAAATGATTTAAATCAATGATTTTAAATTAAACAATCCTCGAACTTGATACTAAAAAAGAAGAATGTGTGTATGGCCCTCCCCCCGCATAACGTATCGGTTTCAAAATGTTTCTCAGTATGGTGGAATAAATTCTGCTTCATGGGATCTAGTAAAAAAAAAAGTAAGGTAACAGATTTTTGCTGAAGTAAGATATTGAATATTGTATATGCTTGTTTGATAAAAAATATGGATAATCAGGAAGGAAAGCCAAATTTGCTCGACATGTGTTGAATAAATACGGATGCAAACTTATTTATTTTGCCATTTGGACTGAAATGTCTATTTCCTGAGCGGATAATTGTACCATGCCCTTTGAAACTAAAGGCTGAAGTCGTATTGCTCTTCCATACTGACATGGCCAAAACGACATGACACTCACATACACATAATAAACATGCACTTTCCAGTGCCAGTTTCCACGCCACGCACCAAGTGAAACCGAATGGGACACACAAAGCATAAAATTAGGTATAACTTTCCTATGGATGTTTTCTTCGTCCATGTCAGTTAGGCTTATCAGTGGGACTTTGGACTTTGGTTTCAAAGGTCGCGGGTTCTGCTTGCCGCTCAGGCAATCTGAAATTTAAGTCCAAAGGTAACGTAAGTAGGGTTGCATCTGTATTTATGATAAAAATTCCAAATATTAACTTGAGTAAATAAAATTGCTTCGAGTAGTCTTCATCTGCCTTTAGTTTGTCATGATTTTTGTTCTACTTAAAAGCGATCCCCTTTTTTACAATGCTATGTATGTGTGTTCAGCAGGTTATAGCCAACCAATGGCTCCGCCCCACTCGACTCCCCCCACTTATGGCAATAAAATGCACCCTGGCATGATGGGAGGCAGCCAGCAATTGGGCCCATACTCTTCTCAAAGCCAACAGTATCCTCAAGGTACAGCACATAAACAGATGTTAACTTTTTCATTAATTCCTCACATATTAAACTAACACGGGATGACCTTTTTAATTCCTCACAACTAATTGAATAGTCTTGTGTGTCCGGGAATGAACTAAGACCTAAAAATAATATACACCGAATGAGTGGAAACATCATTTTTTGCTCAATATCCAAGGGGTTCTTGTGGAGCAAGTCCTTGCATGTTAGGAAGAAAAGAGATTAAGTTTCTCTTTATTCTGATTAAAAATACGCTCTTTTACCTGTTGAACAACTCTCAAGTTCCTTGTTACCAGTCAGCCTTCCTCTCGGGTGCTATCACGCTAGCGATCGTAGCGCAGGACGGCCATTTGTCACTTTTTCTTCTGACGTGGACAGTAGCAGACGTGCTTGCTGTGCTCGTGATTTTAGTTTTCACTTCATCCAAAAGTTATTTGCTTTGATTGTATATTTAATGCTCTATGCCCACCCTTACAAATGGAAATGCTGGCGTCGGTCAGAGATTCCCTTCGGCAAGGCAAGTCCATGGCTTCCGTGGATGTAAAAAATGTCTACTTCCATGTACCCCTGCACCCATCTGTTCCGATTCGTTTCAGTAGGGTGTACGTATCACTTCAATATGATCCCATTTGGTCTCAGCATGGCCCCATGTCTTCATGTCTGTTTTACGACTATAGTCTGTTCCACATTATGTTTGCAGAAAACCGATTGCATAATGCCACGTTTTCTTCCACTAACAACTGCAAAAACATGTAAATATCGCACTCGTAGACTCTAACAGCATCTGTGGAGAGTCTACAAATGTGATATCAACACGTTTTGCACTTATAGTGCAAGAAAACGTGGCGTCATTCAGTCAGTTTCCTGCAGACATAATGTGGAACAGACTATAGTTGTGGGGTTTCTTCGTCACAAAGTTTTCTCACAAGCCACCTTTCATGACTGGCTACTCCGCAACATCTGCCCACGGAATATCCTTTGAGATGATCAGTTCTGCCTAGGCATCTACACAGTGAAATCTTGCTTCGTCCCGATGTAAAGCTTTATATTTATGGGGACGGTGTTCGATTTGTTCAACTTCCTGATATGTCCGTCGCCAGAAAGGGTCGTGAAGTCCTTAGATTCCCCTTTAGCATAAGGATTCGACATCCTCCATGGACTTGGTAGCAGTGATAGGATGAATGGTTTTCTTAGCAAGGTTCGTGCCTCTGGGTGCCTGGAGGACCAGACACATGCACTAATTTCAGAAAGACGTGGTTCCCGCAGCACTGCTTGAAAGACAAGATTCCCCTGTCCAATCTGCTCTGCAGTGGTAGTTATAGAAGCATCACCTACCTGTACGGGTGCCAGTTCAACCGATCCCTTCTGCCCCTTCGACGTTGGGTTGGGGTGCGGACATGGGTGTCCACGCAGCTTCAGCGATTTGGTAGGAAATGGAAAGAACTTTGGAGAACAACAGCTTGGAACTGAGCTATTGTCTGCACTGTGAAGAACTGGTCGATGCTTGTCAAAGGAAAAGTACTGGCAGACGTGTCGAATAATACTACAGCAGTATTATACGTACGGAGAGGGGGTGCAACATGGAGGAAGTTTCCAAGTAGTTCTACCTGTGTCTAGTATATCGTGTGATGCTACTACCCAGACACGTTGCGTGAAAGAAGTTAAATGTACTGATTGATTAACTTACGCGTACGGACCAAGTTCCAAGACGGGGTGGAGGTTGTGCCCCCAGGTTAGCCATATGATCTTCCAAAAGTGAAGAACACCCTAGGTGGAACTGTTCGCTATCCGCTGTAACAACAACTGCACAGCTTGGTGTCTTTGTTCCTGGATCTTCAAGCATAGGTAACGGACTACCTCAGTATCTGCAGAAAGTGCTGAACAATATGATCGTCCCAGGGCTCCTTCTTCCTGGCAGCCCCCTCTTTGACCGACAGTACCTTGGTTCTTCATGGACCTGCTCAAGCAAGATCCAATCCCACTCGGAAACTGGATATGCACTCTTGATCCAAGTCCCGCCACTCGTGGAGTTTTTGAAGCATTACTTCAACGCCAGTAGGGAGTCTACTGTCAAGGCGTAGGAGGCAAAATGGCGAAGATGGTTTGCATAATGGGCTGTGATGTCCCTGGCAAGTTTCTTGGAACATCTTTTCTTGGCCAGTCCTTCACCAATTGCCATAAAAGGGTATCGGTATGGGATAAACTCGTGTTGTCCTGTGTCTGTAAAACTGAGCCAGGACATGGCACGGTGAAATATCGAGGTTGGTTCAGGCCTTCAACCTCCGACCTAGGGTCCGTCTTTTCTGTCTGGGACCTTCCCCTGGTTATTGCGCCTATTATGGACCTTTCCTAACGAGCCTCACATTTGCACTTTATGCAGAAAACTGTTTTCCTGTTAGCTTCTGGCAACAGCAGCCCTTCAGAGCGAACTGGCAGCGTTCACCAGGGAAGACTGCCACATCCCATTTGTGAAGGGCTGGTCAACCTTGTTTTCCCCACCTAAGGTACGTGCAAAGAATCGGAGCAGACGAACCCCCACGTCTAGTAGTCACCTGAACTCTTGGAGCAGTGGTGGAATCCCTGTGCAGGGAATGGGAGCTGTGCTCGATTCGTGGATTAAGAATTTACCTGGAAGTTAAAAAAATTCCTGGGCTGCACGCGCAAGTCTTCATGAAGTAGGGTCTTCGAATTGTCCTTTTCCTCAGCGTAGAGAAAGACGATCCCTACCATGGCACTGCTGGCCCCCCCCCCCCCCCTCCCCGCCCCACCCCCCACTACAAAACTGGCTACTTGGATTTGCGAGGTGATCAAAAGAGCCTTTGACGTCTCCTCGGATCATGTGGATATTTCCCCCTCATTGCAACCGCACCAGCTCTAGGCATTGGCATCGTTCTGTGCTCTTTACCTCAGGGGCGACCCTAACAAGATTGTGACAACTTGATTGTGGTAAACCTTATACTTATCTTTAGGTAAACCCGCCCACCGTCTTGCTTCTCCCCGAACCAGGTAGTTCGCCAAACGAAAGTGAGGGACAGGTGAGGGGCATTGCTTGGTGGGGTGCAACGGTTGGTCATAGAGCATTAAATAAAGGATTAAACCGATAACTGAAGGTGGAAGTATTTTAGGATAAGTAAAAACTAATTTTAACTTTAAAATTACGATTATCCTTTTTTCGGTAATCAATGGGAAAAAACAACTCGGGAGACTTACTTTGTAGTGAGTCCGGCATGAAAACACTGGATTTATACGCAAATCTTAGCGAATTTTTGATGAACCAATGTCACAGTAGTTATTAAGGGAGTGTCCACTACACGTTCGTTGTTTTCAAGCTACAGGAGAATTGTTTGGAGTCTTGGAAACTACATCAGGTTGCCTTGGCAGACATTTGAATTTGGTGCTTGGTTCCACTAATTGTATGAGGCAATCTAAGGGCGCAGAACACTGGATGTTTACAGTTGCTTGCTCAGTTCCTGGTAAATATTTATGGGTGCACAAACTGGGAAGGAGGCTGCCTGTTCATAAAGGGGATTTTGAGATACTTGTATTGTTTCATCGTGACAGATTTCAGGACCCTTAAGCGTCAGTCCTTTTTGGACTTTGTTTTCATTTGATGAACCGCTATCCTGTTTTTTGTGTTTTGGTTTCTGGCTGGTCAAGGAGCCTCGTGTCTACGCCTCTCCTGGTTTTTCCTGTTTATACTGGTTCGCACTGCCTGTTGGGAACTCTAGACCCCCACACTCGGTTTGGAGTACTTTACGGACTTTTGAGAGCGAGGAGTGGACCTTGTTTGCTGTTAGTTTAACCTTGGGATGGGGTTCATTGTTGCTGGGGGAGGGGGGTGGTGGTTTGCTGGATGGTTGCCCGAGTTTACTGCAGGTGTTTTAGCAATGGTTTTAGGAGCTTTTTGAGATTCAGAGAGTTTTTGAAGTAGCATTGTTTATCTTGCCTCAGAATGCATTGGAGAGGCTTGCTTTTGTTTTTAAGGAATAGAACGCAAGTCCAATTTTGGGCTCGTTGGGCATAGTCTGGCTGGGTGTCCCCTTGTGCGCAGGTTTGATTTTCCTTTTGGTGTTGTTGGAGGGCACACTTAATGGCCTTCATAAACCTTTGCATGCGGGAACCTCATGATAAACGGGTGCGTGCACGCAGCGTCACTCATACGGGACCCATACAGATATGGGTGCACATTCATTCTTAAATTGGCTGTAGTTTTGTTTTAGTTTTTGAAAAGCTCCCACTAAAATGTTGCAAAATACCATAAAAGTTATTTTATATACATACAAACATATATTTCTTACTATCTGTAAAATATTAACCTCTAGTATGTGCTAAAATCGTTTTCGATTTGCTTTTCTACCCGAATTTTTTAAACCCCTAATTGTTTAAAACAATTGCAATGCAATGAGGTTTGCCTATCTGGCACTTAAAGCGCAACAATCACTGCCCCTTGCAGCCAGCACCAACCAAACAATGTTCACGTCGGTTCCGGGTACAGAACAGTATGGACGTGGTGTTTGTGTTCTGTGCTGCTTTGCTTTTCGAATGAAGATCGCTAATTCTTCGCCCGAGTTTGAATGGCTGATGCCGGGAAGTTGGACAGGATGTTGGCGTCGAGAGAATTTCCCGAGTGTACATGTTTGAAGTCTCCGCAGGACATTCATCCGGTCTGCTGTAAATGCAGACCTTGCAATTTCACCGAATCTTGGTACGGACTGTGTGATTTGAAGAAAAAAAAACGGTCAAGAAAATATTGAACACCTGGAGGAAATCTGATCAGCGCTGGGTTCAACTTGGGAAGAAGGTTTACTTTGCTGCTTCTTCTGGCTCAAAAATGCTGTTGGATCGGAGATTGGAGGTGACGAGTGATGATCAGAGAGTGCCGCTTGTGTTTTTATCGGAGGAAACTGTTGCTGCCCATTTGGAAAATGTTGAATCACTTTTGCCTGTTAGGCCTAATGCAGACGACGTTGGAAACGTGTCCTCGTTAACGGCAGTGTCCTTTCATCTTACCAAGTCTTCCATTGACCCGAGCAATTTACAGTTTATTGTGAATGCTGTTCGCGAGGCTGGAAAAATGGACTTACATATTCGTATGGACATGCTGCGGAACGAATTGGTGGCGGAAAACCGACGGACTAGTGCTGAAGCTTCACAGTGTTGCAAGAACAAATGGCGTCGTTCTTCGCTCAGTCGGTGGCGGCTTGTTCATCAGTGGTCGCTTTGCTGCCTGCAACACTGGTGCCGCCATCTAGTGATGCAGGAACGAAGTTTTCTCACGTTGGCGCTGACAGGCGGATGGAGGAGGCGGCTGTTGAAGTGTGTGGAAGTGAGAAGACAAGAGTGATGAGTAGTGGAATTGAGGCTGTTGGCACAGGGTCTGTGGCAGCACAGCAGCAGGCGATTGTGGCTAGATCGGAGCCATCTGTGCGGAGCAAGGTTGCTAGTGAAACTGGACTTGTGAAAAGCAACCAAATTGTAAGCTCCAAATGCCAGGGAGCTAGCCCCAAATAATCTTGTAGCGGAGCAAACGCAGAAAAACGAGATTCTGCCACGAAGTCGAGTTCCCACAAGAGGGGAAAAGACCCACACTCGGAGCGTGGCGAATACCACAAGGCCCCGAGTGGTGCAAAGTGTTCGGTAGGCGACGAAAACCGACGAAACCCGAACATGACTGAGCCTCGTCGTCAACACGGAGTTGGCGATTCGCATCGGTGACGGTCGAAGGATGGGGAGCGCCGACAGTTGCATCGATCGTAGGGGAAAGAGCGGTTTGTCTTCGGTTATCAGACCTACAAGGATGTAAACATCGAGGTGTACTTCGCAGTTCATCCGCATTCCTTATTACCACGTGTTGTTTCACGTCTCAACTTCGTTAGTATTTGGCCGTATTCTGGTTGCACTTCACTGCTCCCGTCACCTGCTGTGGCCGGCCATTGACAGTAGGAGTTGACAGGCCGTTGCATGGCCATGTCTGTTTCTTCGCATTGATCACGTCTTGCAGTTTTTTATGGTGATTCTTCCAGTTGACCAAGCGATCACTGCACAGTGAGTGTTCTTCGGAAACACCTTCCACATCTTGCATATCTTTTTATTTCGGTAAGGAATTTTTTATTTTTTAACTTTAAATTCCTTGCTGGTTAATTCCAAGCTTGTTAATTCCTTGCCTGTAATATCGTTAAGGAATTTAAAAAAAAAGTTTAATATTAAATTCCTTGCTTGAAACTGACATTGTATTTTGAATGAGGGTCTGTAACTGCATAAGGGCAATTTACCACGTAGGCACTGTTGCTTTTTTTGTGCAATGTGGGGCCTATTAGTAAAATGTTAGGAGTTTCGGAATGAAAAGCAGGGATCTGCAGAACGAAACCTTGTGTTGCCCTTTGCTGGCTAAGTTTTCTGCTGTTTTGTTTCTCAACTTCAGACACAAGATCGTGTAGGCAGTTAATCCTGCCGGAGGTTGACCCGGACCCCCCCCCTCACTCCTGCCATGTGGTTTGGTTGGAGCCATTTTCTTATTGCGAATGGAAAATCAGTTCATCTCTTTGAGTTGGGAATCAAATTCAGGTTTTGTCTTCTAAAGACGTCGAGTGACAGCTTACCTGGGAAACGGAGTTGTTAACTTTTGTTATGTTAGGTCTACTTTTTATAGCCGGCGAAAATATATATTAACTATTTTTAGCACTTCGTCCCCTTTTGAACTTTATTCCCCTAGAAGTTTGAAAGTTGTCTTTCCTGCCGGGCTCGTACGGTACGGCGTGGGCTAGGGCCAGATTATATACGCTCCTGCTCAGCGTCCTGTTGGCATCATTTCTCCTTGGGCGATGGCCACGTGTGGTCGTCCCTTGAGCATCCCCATTCGACATTCCACAATCCCTTTCATCGTTTCATTCCGCATACCACCGTCCTGCGGATGGAAGACACTTCCGTTCCTGCCTCGTTGGCAGCTGTTCCGCTTCCTAGCAGTAGATTGCCGTCCATGGAAACTCTTCCTGCTATGAACAACCCGTCCTCGCCCGTTCTGGGTCAACCCTGTTCAACGGCCGTTCCTCTTGGATCCCTAACACTCAGTGCTACGCTCCATTTCGTTCCCTTCCAACGCTCAACCGTTCTGCCTTACGCCAGTCTCTCACCATCACCACAAAGCGCTCCAATCAATTCTTCCACGGATGAGGCTTCCTTGCCCAATTTGGGCTTTTCTTGTCCACTCGCCGTTCCACAACGGTTTAGGATTGTCACATCATCCAACCAAGACTCCACTGTATTCCTTTCGCAGTCATCCCAGCCTGCGCCAGCTCTACAACACGGGACCATATATGACCTTCCTCATTCTGGTCTTACGCAACGCTCGATTGACCTCGCAATTCCCCGTCAACCCTAAATTTCACAAGCACCAGCCCGATGTTCCGGCCGCATCTCTGTAGCTCGTTCCTTCCTCTACAGACAACCACGACAACCACCCGTCCGCAGTCTTTCCTGCCGTCCTTTCTCACTTTCCGGCGGAAAGCCATAGGGGTGCTTTTAGAAGGTTTGGTTCGACCGCAGTCCCAGCTCCACCTTCCAGTCTCAAGTCTTCAGCTTCGTCGTTCCCCACGCCTATCCTTCCATCACCCGTCACTTCTGTTCCCCTTGGGACACATGCTGCCTTTTCTCCAGCCTTCTTTCCTCCAACATCAGTATGTCTGCCGTTCCCGTTTCCAACCCTCAATCGTTCCTTTTGTGTCCCTGACTCGTCCCGACGTCCCGTCTCACCACTTGGATCCTGGTCCCTCTTCTCCCAAGGCTATCTACATCGACCTCGTCTGTGCTGAAGACATCCCTTATGATGTACGCCATACAGTCCTCGGCTCCACATCCCCGCACTTAGCTTTCTCACCTGGCTCTCGTCAAGTTCTACGTTCCCATTCTGTCACCATTTTGGGCATCGTTCCTCAACGTCCTTCATCTTTGGCTGAGACCTCCTCCGTCCCGTCAACTGAACGCTCTCCTCGTCCATCTTGCACGGATGTCATCACCCCACCAGAAGTTTTACTGCCTCCTTCCCGTGCCTTGCCTTCTGCAGCCGGGTTCGTCATGAACAAACTAGGACACTAGGACCGACACGTTCCTACCTCCCATCCCACAGTACCACCAACACAGTAGTACAGCCTGCTATTTTATGTGAAAAAGAAGACGCGTCCACCACATCCCACTTATCGTTCTGACATTTCTATACTTCAAAGCTCACCGTACCGTTTCTACTTCACAAGCTGCAAGACTATCATCCCATTCCTACTAGCATCCCATCCGCGAAGACTTTGTCCTCCTCCATCATCATTCCTCAACAGCAATCGACACCATACCCAGACGTAACATGTAATATGGACAACTTGGAAATGACAGGTAGCTTTGACCCATTCCTACCTACAAACTCCTCCGATCATGGCTACCACAAACCCTCGTCAGAAATATTTCACGTCCCACCTTCCACGCTCCGCGGAGCGGCCTTCTGTTGCCAGTCCCTTCCGTTCCTCGTCTCGCGTTTTCCTTTGTGAGAACCTGTGTCCCATACCTCCTGCCATCCGGACTCACCAGAAGGCGCCACCAGCTGGGGGCCTAATGCTCCCTCTGCATTCAAACTTCCCACGCCCCGCCAACTGTTATTCTCAGTCAGCCACTTCGACGCCATGGATGACTCCTCGTCATTTGAAGGATTGCTCCCTAAACAGGAAGAACTTTTTGTTCCCCAGCCAGTATCCACACCAATTGCACCTTCGCCACTTCCGTGCAAGTGTTCAGGATTCGTAGGTACCAGCAAAAAGCATCATCTTGGTCCTCATCCGAGCTACCAGGTCCACCGGTCTTGTGATGGGGTAACAAAGAAGTGCCGCGTTTGTCTTTAGATTTCTCCCAAGTGGGTTATTATTAAGAAGAATCAGCAACGTGCCGAACGAGCGGGCCGCCAACGAGCTGCCGCCACCTCCACTCTTCAGACGGATCCACCAAAGCAACGTCCCTCACCGACTGTGATAACCCCCGAAACAATCAATTTTGAATCGACCAGCATCAGCTCACGTCCCTCTACCTCGTTCTTCAAAGAGACCAAAGCACCCGTTCTCAGATGCCGTCCCAGCAGTTGCCGGAACCTCTGGTATACGTGCTACAAAATTCAGCGTCCCAGAGAATCAAGACGGCCCACGTTATTCTGGCCCCACCCGTGCGCTGTGGTCCAATTACCCCTACAGGATCAAAAAGGCCTTTCCACCTGCTTCCACAAACGGCAAGACTGCTCCCTCCAAGCATCCTACGTCGCCAGCTCCACCTCCACGTTCCGATTCTACAACACGAGTCCCCACCAGGAATCGTTCCGTTCCCATGGGCTTCTCTATTACGCGAGGCACTGACAAGAGGCATCCACCTTCCCGCCAGGGAAACAGAAGACCTTAACTTCAACATTTCGTCATTTCCTTTGCCGACAAGTTTGCCATGGAATATGCGACTCTACGTTCTGCTTTAACTGACCACCCGTCCCTCAGACAGGCAGCTGCAGCTTCTGACACGTTGCGTGCCGAAAACGCTGTCGTGCGTGCATCAAACGAAGTCCTTACCAATGAACTAGAAGTCGTCAACCGGCGTTATTACTGAATGAGAGTAAACTATGCTCTGCTGCGGTCACATCATTTATTGCTTTCTCCATGACGATAGTATTACTGTGCCCGTTCCTGGACACGCCGTCCTCATAACGCCCCTACATCTACAGCCGTTCCTTCCCCCGGACGCCGGACTTCAGCAACACCACAACATTCCCCATCCATCCATGAACTACACATGGCTGCACCATCACCTTTGCTGTCCCCTTTGCCTGATCCCTCATCCACTGCTCATCGTTCCGCATCACCCTTAGCCGATCTGCATATTATCGCCACATTACCCACCGTTCCTGATACTGATCCTCTTGCCGTTCCCAACCAACAAGACAGTCACTCACCAACAGTTCCTACGTCAATGCCCGTCACAACAGTGCTTCCTACTCACAGAGCAGTTGAGCCGTCACCTACTACAACACTCACTTCATCTAAGTCTGCAGACACTACTACCACGCTTGTTGTCCAGGATACGTCTCCTTCCATTCCGACTGTACGTTCCCCCGTCTTACTCTGGCGAGAAACTACTGTCACCACTCTTGTCTCACATTACAAATTACTCCGTGTGGCAATTTGATAATGCCCCATCATTCGTGCCTGTGTTCCACGTGATAAACCCCCATACGCCAACTGCTTCTGGTGATCAACCTTGCTCCCAATGCCGTGCCAAGGCCAAAGGGGTAGCCCTTGGCTTCCGAATGATCCCATAACAACCTTCATGGGGACAGTGGAGATTGCTTTGCATCCTTCATTCCTCCCTCAGATTACTCATCGAACACCAGCCTTCCAACCTGTACTTAGAGTGAGGAACGACAAATAAAAAAAAAAAAGAGAGCGACAAGACAACAACACTCATCACAGCCACATGTGCCACTCTTCACACAGTGTATTTGTAACCTTCCTAGCGTATGCCCACTTTCCGTGCCCATCACGACCAGTACTATCGTCCCGTTCACCTCTTCGTCCTCAACCTGACGTTCCGTTTCTGGCATCGTGTCTGTCCTCTTGGTGATCTGCCTTAAGTCATCGTTCTTCCCACAAGGTAAGCCGTTTCGATATATGAGCCTGATTACTTACCTTCTACTCCTTTGATGTTAAGACCACTGCATGCGGTATACAACCACTTTAATAATATTGAGCATTCTGCATTCCCCTATCTCATCTTCTGTCTAGCCACTCGTCCTCGAGTGAAATCGGTCGGCACGGTGAAATTGGTTGGGGGAAACAGATTTGTTTTCATCGGGAATTAACTTTGCGTACTTTGCTTGGGGCGCCGGCTCGTACAGCGGGAGACTTGAATCTAACCTTCCACCTACTGACAAAGTCTGCTATAAAACAGGTAATGTATATTTTGTCGGCTATAAAAAGAGTAAAATTGCCGAACCTGCTTAATTTTAGTTTCTTTATTGCCAAAACAACGTAACTTGGTGATTTTAGCATTACATTCCTCGAATGTGATGTTCCCCTGGAGGTTTCTTCCGGTTTGTAGACGCCTGCTTGCATAGAGCACTTTCCGGTCCTCTCCCTTATAAAAGCGACAGCGCGCACGCTATCGGCATTCATTTTCCTCCAGAGGTATCTATACGCCACCTCGCTCCCCGGTTCCCCGACTGTCGTTTGGAAAATTGGATTCCTCGCCGAAGATGGCCACCGCTTCGAGAGCACTGTGGCATCGCCTGTCTGTCCACTTCTCCCGGGCCAGTGCACGCCGACTTCCGCCCGCTGGGCCTGCAGCACGACCGTCAAGCTGCCAAGGACTCCTACCGAGCAGCCAAGCGGAACCTCCGCCGTGCGACAGACACCCAACTCCTCCTGGAAAGGCCTCAGCGTCAGTGGCAGTGTCGTACGGGAAACCGTACACAACACCGGCCGCCACCTCCACCTCCCTCCTGCACGTCGTCGGTGCGCAAGGCTCGCACCCAGGACTGGGTTGTGTCTACATCAGCCACGAAGGACACAAGCGTGCTGCTTCTTCTCCTCCGACCACGGCACTCAAGCGCAAGTCGGACGACAGGCTGTCATCAAGTCGCCCTGTGTCGCCGCCCCTGCTGCTGAGAAACGTTTCAGGTTCCCGGATGACACTCCTGATGATTCCATCCTGTCGCTCGCAGCTCTTTAAAGACTGTCGAGCAGACAGTCCTGGACTGCTTCCTGTTCCAGCCCACTCAGATGCCGGATGCCATTGCCGAACGACACAACCTGCGGCTCATCATCGCCCGCCACACGCCTCGACTAAGCTCTAGCCCTCCCGGCCGCTTCCCGCACCTAATTCCCGGATGTGGCGTATCGCAAGCAACCCGTCACATGATGTCATCACGTTCCAGTTTTCAATCGACGGGATCAAGACTCAAGACCCTCGACCGAGGCTTACCCCACATATCGAGCAGAATTTAAGCCAACCGTTGCTGTCCACTGCTGCTTGTCTCACTTGTGGCTGATCCCACGTTTTGAGTGAAGAACCAAGAAGGAAGCCGTTTGCACCTCTTGCTGCTTGTCTCGACCGTGGTTATTCCCACGCTCGAGTGTAACTCAAGTCACCTGTTGCTGTCTAATGCTGCTCGTTTCACTCGTGGCTAGAACCCACGTTTTGAGCGAACCAAGACGGAAGCCGTTTGCATACCTTGCTTCTTGTCTCGACCGTGGCTGACCCCACGTCTCGAGCGAAAATCGAGACAACAGTTGCTGTCCACTGCTGCTCGTCCCATTCGTGGCCCGAGCCCACGATTTGAGTGAATCAGGACGGGGAAGCCGTTTGCACCTCTTCCTGCTTGTCTCGACCGTGGCTGACCCCACGTCTTGAGCGAAAATCAAGACATCAGTTGCTGTCCACTGCTGCTCGTCTCATTCGTGGCCCGAGCCCACGCTTTGAGTGAATCAAGACGGAAGCCGTTTGCACCTCTTCCTGCTTGTCTCGACCGTGGCTGACCTCACGTCTCGAGCGAAAATCAACACATCAGTTGCTGCCCACACTGCTGCTCGTCTCATTCGTGGCTTAAAACCCATGCTTTACGTGAAGAGTCAAGTTGGAGGCCATCTGCATTTCCCACTACTTGTCTCGTCCATGGCTGATCCCGTGTCTCAAGTGAAATACAAATAAACGGCTGCTGTCCAAAATGCTACTCTTCTCATCATGGTTTACAAAAAAGACGTCTCCATCTCTTGCTGCTGCACGCCACCACGATCTCTGGTTCCCCGTCGCTTACGACCCAGCCCGTACGACACCTACCCGATGTCACGCCTGCTCCTGCTGTTGCACCGCCGGGCTCTCCCGCCCCCCCGGGCCAGTACACGCCACCTCCCGCCACGCTGGACCTGTTGTCCCTCCAGCACGACCTTCAAGTCGCCAAGGACTCTTACCGGGCCGCCAAGCGGAACCTCCGCCGTGCGACACTTGCCCACTCTCCGGACCGAAGCTCGCCGCTCGACCTGCCGTCCAATTCCTCCCGGAAGGGCAGCAGTATCAACCGCAGTGTCTTACGGGAAATTGTACACGACATCGTCCGTCACCGGCAAGTCAATCCGATGCCGCCTCCTTCCTGCACGTCGTTGGTACGCAGGGCCCGTACCCAGGACTGGGTCGCGTCCATGTCAAGCCACGAAGGGCACAGGCGTGCCGCTTCTTCTCCCCCGGCTACAGCACCCAAGCGCAAGTCGGACGACACACTGTCGTCACTTCACCCTCTTGTCGCCCGCCCCTGCTACCGAAAAGCGCATCAAGCTCCCGGACGACACCCCAGATGAATCCACCCTGTCGCCCGGAACTCTTTTAAAGACTGTCGAGCAGACTGTCCCAGACTTCAGCCGAAGTGTCGTACGGGAAATGGTAAGTGACACCGTCCGTCACCTGCAAGTCAACCCGATGCCGCCTCCTTGCACATCTTCGGTACGAAAGGCCCGTACCCAGGACTAGGTCGCGTCCATATCAAGCCATGAAGGGCACGGGCGTGCCGCTTCTTCTCCCCCGGCTACGGGACCCAAGCGCAAATCGGACGACACACTGTCGTCGCGTCACCCCAAGTCGCCCGCCCCTGTTGCCGAGAAGCGCATCAGGTTCCCGGACGACACCCTAGATGAATCCACCCTGTCGCTCGCAGCTCTTTCAAAGACTGTCGAACAGACTGTCCCAGACTGCTTCCTGTCAAGCCCACTAAGATGCCGGACGCCCCTGTCATCAACCGTGGCTAAACGACAGGCCTTGGATTTGCCTCACGAGACAAAGACGCCAAGCCCCGCTGCCTCCTGGGTCAATCAACGACAATCCTAACATGTCTCCTCCGCAACGAAGGCTCCATACTAGGCAAGGCGATCCCCTTCGTCTCGACTAAGAACCTCCTACGCCGCGCCCCGGCCGTTATAACGGCTTCTTCCGATCCGGTGGAGACAGCGGCACTACCCCCCGCAACTTTGACACCTACCCGGAGTACGAGTTTGATTGCAGCGACAACAAGATGGATTACGGGACCCCGTTGTCAATACTCAAGAAAGCTGACGTCCCAACCTTCGTACTGTACGATAAAGACAAATGCCTTCGATTAAGCCTACGCGCGGCCTCTCAAGCAGATGTCCTCCACACGGCCATTAACGCTCTACGTGGAAAGCTGTCGTCCGACGTCACTACAGATGAGTTCAAGATTCCCTGACTCCTCACGTCCCTGATTCCTCAAATCTTCCAAAAAAAAAGCTAACTTCGCTACTCACCACGCAATGAACCGGGCAATGAGAGCGCTGTTCAACAACACCCTTCTCCTCCGCGACATTGCGCTGTCGTCCGCAAACAACCTAAACGTCTCCACACGACACCGACTCAGAAATCACCCGATCCATGAGTCATAAACACTCTTCCGTGGGTTAATCCCGACACTTGCTCCTCACCTTGACGTTTCAAGAAAACCGAAGCTGCAAAAACAAGCCACGTCTTCAATCCGCCCATTCTTGAAGAATAAACAAGCCAACCCCCTTTCCCTGGACGATTGACACAAAAATACAGCGTCATCAACCCCCTGCCGCCCGAACGACACTGCTGCCTACCAGCAGCAAAACCAGCAGCCCTTTCGGACTGACGCACAACGCTCCCAACAGAAGCGCACCGCCACCCCCGACCGAAGGAGCCGAGTCTCATCTCCCGGGGGCAAAAGCATCTGCCGCAAAAACCAACAATGAAGACTTGTGCCTAGCTGGTCTCCCTGTCGAGGTCAAACTACGCCATTATTTCCCAGCCTGGCATGAATTGACCACCAACCTGGAAATCCTATTGATAATAAACACGGCTTCCGTCCACGTTCCTACATCAACCGCCGCTATCGCCATCTTCTCCATGGGACTTCTCGCCCCAAACGACGAAGTCCCTGTCGTACGAAGTACCGGAAACTATTGGATCAAGAAAACGATCGAAGCAGCTTATGGCAAACATGAATTGGGCAAGAGCATGAGAGTGACGGCGCACGAAGTGTGAACTCTCTCCATCTTGGGCCCACCATACCACCACCCCAATTGAAGAATGCTGGCACCAGCGTCTTGGCGCCACCAGTCCACCTTCACATCCCACTACCTAAGAGACATGATGAAGGATGAATCCGGACTACATCGGCTGGGACCGATCGTCGCAGCCAGAACCGTGGACAAACCCCCCTTAAGCACTCAGAACGAAGCAGAAGCAAGACCCATGAAGGAAGCAAGTTCCACCCAGCTAGAAGCAAGACCCTCAAACAACGCTCCTTTTCAGGGCCACCAACTCCTCCGAAAGAGACCAAACTCCTGTGAAGCCCAATTGTTCCGAATAAAGTGCGATTTTTTTCTCTTGCAGATAAAGAATTCATGGGAGAAAGCCTGCTTGCATCCCGGGGCGCTCGTACAGGCGGTGCCCGCTACCAACTTTGATGAGGTCAACTGCTAATGCTAAAATTACCAGGTTAAGTTGTTTTGGCAATAAAGAAAGAACATTTTGCCGGCCCCCAGCCTGGCCGGCTAAAAATGGTTTCTTTTTGCCTAAAATATACTTAACCTAACTCCCGCCCTGCCTCCCCTCTCGAGTCACCGCCTGACACATTGAGAGTAAAATGAATGCCGATAGCGTGCGTGCTGTCGCTTTTATAAGGGAGGACCGTGCCGCGCATGCGAGGTGGGATATGCAAGCAGGCGTCTACAAACCTGAAGAAACCTCCAGGGGAACATCACATTCGAGGAATGTAATGCTAAAATTAGCAGGTTAAGTTTGTTTTAGGCAAAAAGAAACCATTTTTAGCCGGCTAGGCTGGGGGCCGACAAAATGTTCTTTTTATTGCCTACTCAAAAATACATTACCTTAATTTCCGCCCAAGCCTCCCCTCCAAGAGCTAGGTTCTGAAAGGTAGAGAAATGATGCCGACAGGACGCTGCGCAGGAGCTTATATAAGCTGGCCCTAGCCTGCGCATGCGCCGTACCGTACGAGCCCTGCAGGGAAGACAACTTTCAAAATTCTAGGGGAATAATGCTTAAAAGGAGGGAAACTGCTATAAAACAGGTAATGTATATTTTCGGGTAGGCAATAACTAAAATTAAGCAGGTTCGGGCCCTGCAATTTTAATCTTTTCCGTCTCTTTGTGGTCTGACAGGTCCCCAGACATATCGGCACATGACTTAAGGTAAATCAATTTTTACAGGTGTCTTGTGGGGTTTTTCTTTTCTCCCTGCATATTGGGCCCCCCCCCCCCCCCCCCCGTACTTTGGCTTTGCTAGCCCTAGCAGCATTGCTCGGGTGGGGGCTTTTCAATCTCGTCTGGGAATCGCGCCTCATGGAGCGGATTGGGCCGTTAGGGCCCAGACGCCGTTGTGGGAGGTAATGGTGGTTTTCTTTTCGTATCTAGGTTTAGAAACATCAGCATATCAATCCCCTTTCAAGGGACCGAACATTTTGCTAACACCGAATGGCATTTTGTGTGTAGGGATGAGCGCAAATTTCAATAACTCTATCAATTTAGGTTACGCTAGTGTTTTCTTCTCGGAACATAGCAGTTTTCTCTATGCATTCCGTTTTTCTAATTTTTTTGGGCACTTTGCATATGGTGTCATGAACAGAGAACACATCCTCCCTCTCGTTCGCAGGTTCATACCTACAAGCGGTTTTCCACAACTCGCATTGCATTTGTCTTCAATGGAAGTCATCCTGCCTGTTTTGCATTCCTGAACAGTCAGTGTGGGGCTTTCACTCTTCCCTTGAGCTGTTGCGATGCCTGATCAGCATGCTCGGATCTTAAGAGTCTCGGCCGTCACTCGAAGGCCCAAATTGTTCCCGGGAATCAAATCCAACAGTGCTTTGCCGCACTGGAGCTTTACTGCCGTTCCCATTCGTTTCATAGTCATCATGAATGCTTATCTCTTAGAAGGTTGAAAGAAGGAGCTTGCGGATAAATGCCACCTCTGTCCCAAAAATTTCAGGAAGAGTCTATCTGATTTTACCTGCCCCCCGTGCTTTTGTTTGTTAGTGAAATATGAGGTAGGGAAGTTTTGTTTTCTTGAAAGTGGATCTTACTTTGGATCCTGAGTCGACCCACTGACGGGTCATCATCATTGGCTCTGATTGCGTGATCTCGCCTGTGTTGGAATTTTTCCTTAAAAAACGGGTTTGTTTTAAGTTCATGAGGGAACACTGACTGGGTTGCAGGAAATGGCTCTCTCGTCCCCTTGGCTGGTCTAACTTCTGGCCCTTTCTTTATTTTGTTAAAGGGTTTGGTTCGTTTTCATGCGGGTCTTGGAAGACTTTGCCAGACACTTGTCCAGTTTGCATTTTCCCTGTGGACTCACCGATCATCTGGTTCAGTTCTTCCCTCCCCCCACTCACGGAGGGAACATTTGCGCATGCTGTCTAAGCGACGTCTTACGGTCGCTTCCTTGTCAGTTGATTTCTTTGTCTTAAGAAGAAATTTCTTCACGGCGGGACCCTCCATTTCTCGCCTGGGTTGCCAATTCGGCATCAGCTTTTTGACCAAATCACAAAATGGATGTTTCTTTCACTTTTTATTGCAGGATAATGAAAATGTTTTTACAGAAAGGATGTTTTTTTGGACATATGTTAGCTTGAGTTCGGACCCCTACTATCAAACTAGCCAGCTATTATTCAGCTGACCTTATTATCCCTGCCTTCTTCATCAAAGCGAATTGGCTTCATGGCACAGCGGGCGTCATTGCACTCCTGCTCGTTTCGGGAATTCCAGGGTACTATTCTGTGTTTCGCTTTTGTTCGAATTGACATCAGAGGGTAGGAATTTAATATCAGACGTTTCTGCTATTTCGCTTGCTGAAACCGTATTTGTTTTGCCCTTGTCAGAGTAGGAATAACAAAGAAATGAATTTTTTTCTTCAGAGGATGGGCACTTCGGAATGGTAGTGGTTTTGGCTTCATCCGTTCGGATAGGAAACATTAACCGAACTTCGATGGGGTAAGGTAATCTCACTCTTCCGCCTGGTTTAGGAAGGGTTTGAGAGGACCCTCCACGACCATCCTTTCCTACTCCTGCGCCCCTTATTTTCAATCTCCGTTCCCTCAACCAGTACATCGACAAACCCCATTTCCAGATGGAGACAACAGAATCGATCCGGGCTTCGTTGCAACTCAACGACTGGACGATTTCTCTCAACCTTGCTGACTCGTATCTTTACGTTTCCCTTCATGCTTCCGTGCGACACCTGTTCCATTTTTTACACAACGGAGCAGTTTACGAGTTTTTGTGCCTTCCGTTCGGCCTAAATGCAGCTCCTCGTGTCTTCACCCTCGTTCTCCACCCGATCCTCACCTACTTAAATCAGCGCGGGATTCGTATTCATGCCTTCTTCGACGACTGGTTACTACCGGAACAGGACCGTTCCACCTTGCTCTCCAACCTTTACATCGTCGTCTCTTTTAACATCCCTGGGATGGGGCCTCAATCTCCCAAAGTCACGCCTGATCCCCAGTCAAATCTTCACCTTCTTGGAAGTAACCTTCGCCAAGGATCGGTCATGCCATCCCCGGATCGAGTTTTTAGCATCCTCTCAAGCGCTCGAGCCTTCCTCCGCCTACCCCGTTATTCTCTCCGCGAGCCTGGCTCCCTCATCGGTTCCATCGATTCATTTGCCGACCTCTTTCCTTTCGGCCGTTGGCTGGCCCATCCTTTCCACTACTTCCGATCCGACGAAAGGGAGGAGGGGGGGAACCTACTGTCGGTCTCATGTTACCTCCTCGATCCCTTAATCGGTGCTTCCCATTCTCAACCCTCGCCTGGTGGATGGGTGTCATTCGCTCAACGGACACCGTTCCTCTTCACGAACCCACCCCATCTATTCACCGATGCGTCCAGCCAAGGCTGGGGCGCGCACATCGACAGCATAACAGCATCAGGGACCTGTGAGTCATCCGTCACCAATCATATCGATAGTCTCGAACTTTGAACCGTGCTTCACGGTCTTCTTCGATTCCAACCCTTTGTGTCCGGGAAAGTCGTTCAAGTTCACATAGACAATACCACCGCAGTGGCTTACCTGCGTCGGGGAGGTGAGACTCGAACCCGATTCCTTCACGACTAACAGCCCAGATCTTTTGCCTCTGCATCTCTCTTCAGACCTGCCTTCTTCCCTTACATATTCCAGGGAATCACATCATGTATGCCGACGCTCTCTCCCGTCGATCTCCGCCTACCGGGAATGTACTTTACACTCCACACTCTGCGACGCCTTATTCAAATTCTGGGATCATCCCATGCTAGACCTGTTCGCCACGAGGTGGAATGCCAGACTTCCCCTATTCTTCGGTGCGAATCCCTTTCCTCGAGCTTGGGTAATCGATGCCCTGTCTCTAGATTGGAACCACCTCTACGCATACCTGTTTCCACCTCCGAAGTTGCTGAAGAATCGTATGGAAGATTGCCTCCGCTTTTGGCCGCTTCCTTCTTGTAGCTCCCGATTGGCCTGCAGCAGCCTGGTTCCCGACACTTCTCGATCTCCTCATCGATCGTCCTCGATCCCTTCCTACGTTGCCCAGCCAGCTAACTCAACACAACGGGACGCTTCTACACCGTCGACCACAGACCCTGCAGCAATACGGGTGGCTACTATCATCGACTCCTCGAAGAGACAGGAGTTTTTTTGGTCCAGGCCTTATGCATCGCCTCTAGAGCGATCCGTGCATCCACCTCCAAAATCTATGACAGTCATTGGCGTCGATGGTTTCATTGGTGTTCTACACAACAGGGTAATCCGATCGGTCCCTCTGTTCCCAAATTTCTCCAATTTTTAGACTTCCTCTTTAAAGATGGTCTAAGTGGTTCTACGATCCTCGTTTACCAATCCTCCCGTCTTCAAGGCAGCCGGCTGATTTCATCTGTTCGACGATTTTCGCATTACATCCATGATTCGTTCCTTCGTGATCAATTGCCCCCGCGTACGCAAGACTTTCCCGGATTGGGATCTCTTTATCGTTCTCAATGCCTTAATGAACGCTCCCTATGAACCTCTCGGCATTTTCACTTCAGACCCTTTCCGCCACAGCAGCTGACTGTTTCTTCTTTGAAAATAACTCCGCGGTCACACTCACTCCTCGAGCTTACTTTCGAGCAAAGACACAGAAACCATCGGAATGTTCCCAGCCCTTCACGATCCCAGCTCTCTCCAATATTCTCGGCGATGATCAAGAGCGAGCCCTGTGCCTGGTTCAATCCCCGCTTTTCTACCTCAAGGCATCCAAAGCTGTTCGACGAAACCGTACACAACTATTCCTTCCTTTCACGACAAGGACCGGCGAAACTTCCCTAGAATGATTGCTACATGGATCAAAACGATTATCGTCCAGGCCTACAACGCCCTCGACATCAACTGTGCGGATCAAGGGATCCATGTGGCAGCTCATGAACTTCGTGCCATATCCACCTCGTGGGCTCTCCACAGCAACATTCCCGTCTCCGAGATCATGGACGCCGCTTCCTGGCGTCATCCGTCTGTCTTTTCCTCCCATTACTTGCTTGATATGTCGCATCACGCAGACTTATTATACCGTGTGGGGCCTTTCATTGCCGCTTGCCGCATGGTGTAACCTCCCTGCTGACTACTGTCAGTTTTTCCTATGGGGGTCCGACCGCTGCGGGGGGGGAGGGGGGGGGCTGGTCAGATGGCGCCCGCCGCCTTTTACGAGGTCTGTGGAATGCTAAAAATAGGTAATGGATATATTCATAGCAACTAGAAACTTCAAAATACCAGTATTACCTGGTTGGTTTTGGTTTCTAATGCTTTTATGAAATATAAATTACCTCTTTCCCGCCCTCCTCCCCTCTTGTCACCATCTGGGCACAATTGAAGACGAAAAGATGAGGCTTTTATGTGATGGATTGTGCGCAGAGGGTAGCGAGTCGGAGCGAAATCTTCGATTGTTCTCTAATTGAAATAGCATTATGAGAAGAATGCTAAAAATAGGTAATGTATATATTCATAAAAGCAATAGAAACCAAAATCAACCAGGTAATACTGGTATTTTTGGAGTTTTAACTCGTGATTAACATTAGTTTTTACTATCCTAAATGAAGTGAACGATGGCCTTCATAAGTAAAGGAGCAGAGTTATCAGAATATTTTGCAGCGAACGAAGAAATAACGTACGCAACTAGCGATCGGGAATAAAGAGCGGGAAGGATTAATGGCTTACCTGTAGGTCCATACGTATCAGTCCTCTTCCGAAAAAGCGTTCCACAGATCGACTGGAGATCAGCTTATTCATGACTGCATACGAGCCGTAGGCCTACGAGGGATTTTCCTTGAATCTTTCGGGAGCTCTTCTCATCGACGTCCGTCGGCCATGCTGCTGACTGTCAGAGAGTGCCTGAAGCGCGTGACTTGATCGGGCGCTTAAACAGTGTTGCCGCAAGACGTCAACAGTGAGCTTCCTCGAAGCCAAGAAACGCGACATACGTGCCGCGTCTCACAACATATCCCCCACTCGCGTTCTGGCTTCATGAACGGAGTGAGGACCTTCTTCCTCCTTAGTGGGTTGCCTGACTCTCCTTTGAGTCAGACGCTCCTTGTCGAGAGTGGCACAATCCCAACAGTTCCACCATCTCTTGGTGGCGTTGTCTGCCCAGCGGTTTTGTAAATATGTCCGCCATATTCATCTTGGTGGGAATGTACTCCACCTGTACCTCCTTACGTTGTACTGCCTCACGTACGACGTGGTATCTTATCTCGATATGCCTCGACTTCAGGTTTGGCACCAGGTCTTGTGCATTCTTGATGGCTGCCTGATTATCACACCATATTATTGTCGGGCTGCTTACTAGATCGCCTTGACCGATCTCACGCAGTAGTCTTCTCGCCCACAATACCTCTCTGGCACAGGCCGCTAGCGCAACATACTCTGCCTCCATGGTTGAAGTGCCAATACATGATTGCTTGCAAGACCTCCACACCACTGGCGACCCACCAATCCTTAGGCAATATCCAGTCCTCAACTTTCGATCTTCCTTGTCGCCTGCCCAGTCGGCGTCCACGTAAGCCTCCAATCCACGGTTACTCTGTTTGTATTGAATCCCATAGTCGCTGGTTCCCTTCAGATACCTCAGTACCCGCTTGGCAGCTATCCAATGCTGCTCTCCCGGATTTGTACAAAACTTGCTCAATGTGGACACTGCGTATGCAATATCAGGGCGTGTGGCTACGGAGAGGTACATCAAAGCCCCTACTAAGTCTCTAAACGGGTTCTTCTGAGCCTCTAGCTTATCTTGAACCGTCTTTGGACACTGGTCCTTATCGAGTTCCTGGCACCCATCCATAGGTGTGGTCACTGGAAAACTCTCCTCCATCCCGAACCTTTTCAAAAGCGCTCCGATGTACTTAGACTGAATTAGCCGAATCCCTCTCTCCGTTTCATCAAATTTTATACCAAGGAAGTACTTTATTTTTCCAATGTCATGGTATGCGAAACTTCTCCCTACCATGTCTTTTAACATCTGGATTCCTTCTTCATCCTTAGATATGATTGCGTCGTCATCGACGAACACACACATTACATCTGTGGTTCCTTCCCTTGGGACAAAATACACGCAGGGGTCTACTGCACTCCTGTTGAAACCTTCTTGAATGAATCTATTATTCATCGTCTCGTTCCAGCATCGTCCCGACTGTTTTAGGCCGTACAAACTTCTCTCTGATTTGCACACCTTGTCGTCTTCTCCTTCAGCGATGAAGCCTTCCGGCTGCTTCATATAGATTTCCTCCGACAGTTCTCCATTCAAGTAGGCCGTCTTAATGTCCACCTGATGGATGTACCAATTCTTTGCCGATGCAATTGACACTAGCATTCTCACAGTGTTCAGGCTGGCAGTCGGTGCGTACGTGTCGGTGAAGTCGACTCCATACTTCTGTGAAAACCCCTGCGCGACAAGTCTCGCTTTGTAGCGGTCGACATGTCCTTCTAGTGTAGGTTTCACTTTAAAAATCCACCTATGCCCAATGGCTTTCCTGCCCGACGGTAGATCTTTCAAGGTCCATACTCCTTTCTCGATAAGCGACTCAAATTCTTCCTGTGCGGCCTTCTTCCACTGCTCGGATTGCTCCCCAGACATTGCCTCCTTGAAACTGGTCGGTTCAGGAACATCAACTGCTAGCGTGATATTGAGTACTTTCTGTACTTTAGTTGTACCATTTTCACTTTCTTCACGAGTCAATAACACTGCATAGTGAACCTCATTATCAAAAAAAACTTTCAGAATGGCACGACTCTTCATGTCCGTGTCTTCTTCAGCTGCATACTTCTCTAGAATCTCGGTGGCTGTATCAATCAGCTCGTCAGAGTCCTTGATGCGCAGTATTTTCCGTGTTCCATCTATGCAATTATCTTCCCCCACTATTGACTCGTGGTTTAGTTGTCATTGCGACGATTCCCCCACTGCCCTTGCAGTTCTACACAGAATGCGTTTTTGAGACTTCCTGTGGGGCTTGTGTGCTATTTTTTCAGTCACAACTGTAACACCTCGCAATGGGTCCAAATTATCTCTGCTTCTACGTATACTCAATATCTCCACACCACTACTATGCTGTACAGTGCATTTGTTTTCTGGAAAAGACACGAGGTATTTTGCCTTTTGTAGTATCCCCACGGATATTACATTCGTCTTGATGCTTGGTACGTGGTAGACCTTTGGAAATTCAATGATCTTTCCTTCTATCTCCATCAATACAGTCCCTACCCCTGTGACCTGTGCAGGGGTATCATCGGCTGTCAATGCATACTTATTGTTCATGACCTTGTAATTAGTGAAGTCATTTCTATCATTTGCCATCACCACCGAAGCTCCCGAGTCAATATTCCACTCGTTCCGGTCCTTGGGATTTCTTTTCGATGACTGCATTGCAACCTTCGAAATCCTGAACCACAGGTTTGAGTTGCGTTGGCCTGACCTCTTATTCTTGTTGTCCTGCGATGACTCACTGTCGCTTGACTTGCTCCTGTTGTTTCGCCGCTGCAAACAATCTCGAGCGTAATGGCCTTTTCTGTTACAGGCGTAACACTTGACATGTCCTTTGCCGCTCTCTGAATATTATTCTTCTTAGTCTTCTTTTGCTTCACAACTAATGTGCACTTCTCCTCGTCATCCACTACACTCGGGCGATCCCACCTTAAAGATCTGCGCTCGTCTTCTAACAAGAAGTTTTCTATGTAGTCTGGATTGAAGTTTGCTGCATCAAGAGAATCTGTTGCTCTAAGAACGTCATTATATTCGGCTGGCAAACCACACAACATCAATAACGTGACAAACTCGTCGGATATTGTAGGACACTGTGTCATCTTGGCCACCCTAACTAAATCTCTCATTCTAGTCAGATAGTCAGACAGTCTCTCATTAGTCATCATCTTACAACTAATTAGGTCCTTAAATGCCGTAATCTTCCTCATCCGTGTGACAGCGGCATACTTTGCTTTCAAGTCATCCCACAGCTTTTTCGGTTCCACTACGTCTCTGTAGTTCCGCTGTATTGACTGCTGCAACGTGATGAAGAGCACTCGCAAACACTTCGTATTTTCTTCTTCATACTTGGGCAAATTTGCATCCCCAGCTGCAGGTTTGGTAGCTGTACCACTAGCATACTTCCATAAAGCTTTTTCCTTAAGTAACAGCTCCGTTGAGAAGGACCAATCGAAGTAGTTTTGCCCATTGAACCTCTCTATTCCGAAAGCATGGGTGTTGTTTACTTCTGCGTGTCCCGCCATTTTTCTTGCTTCCGTTTTCGGGTTTTCCCCAACGCTTGGCGTCCGTCAGAATAAAAACGTTGATTTCACTTATTATTCCCTTTTGGCAAAATAATAACGTATTATTTCTCTTCAAAATTAATAGTGAACAATCTTCAACAACATTTTATCTGCATTTCAGTCGTCTTGAAAACCGAAACTGGCCGTCGACGCTTAACTTCACGAATAGCGTTAAAAACCAAGATGGCGGCTCACGTAAACAAACATCGGCGCTCCGAATACGAATTCAAAATTCCAAGCCATTTTTAATCGTTTCCCCTACGAGCTCTATTCCCCTCGTAGAAATCGCTTACGTTACGTTTCAAGTACGTTAATTACAATGTGGGAGGGGCCCATAACCTTCTGAAGTGAACAATGGCCTTCATAAGTGAAGGAGCAGAGTTATCAGAATATTTTGCAGTGAACGAAGAAATAACGTACGCAACTAGCGATCGGGAATAAAGAGCGGGAAGGATTAATGGCTTACATGTAGGTCCATACGTAGCAGTCCTCTTCCGAAAAAGCGTTCCACAGATCGACTGGAGATCAGCTTATTCATGACTGCATACGAGCCGTAGGCCTACGAGGGATTATCCTTGAATCTTTCGGGAGCTCTTCTCATCGACGTACGTCGGCCATGCTGCTGACTGTCAGAGAGTGCCTGAAGCGCGTGACTTGATCGGGCGCTTCAACATTGTTGCCGCAAGACGTCAACAGTGAGCTTCCTTGAAGCCAAGAAACGCGACATACGTCCCGCGTCTCACAACACTAAAATACTTAGCTCTAGTAGAACCCGCCCAGCCTCCATGCTTCGCAAACCCTGGTTGTGGATTGAGCTCTGGAAAACAAAGTGAGCATTGTTTGGCTGGTGCTGGCCTGTAAGGGACAGTGATTGTTGCGCTCCAAGTGGCAGATAGGGTAACCTCATTGCATTGCAAGTGTTAAACAATTAGGGGTTTAAAAAACTTGGTTAGAAAAGCAAATCGAAAACGATTTTCGCACATACTAGAGGTAAGTATTTTAGGATAGTAAAAACTAATTTTAATCAGAGTTAAAATTGTCTTTCTAGTTACCTTAAAATCTGCATTACCTTTTTTAAAGCATTTCTCTTCTCCAAATGCTGTTTGATCTAGAGAACTTAAATCGAAGATGTCTTTCCGCCTCGCTACCTACTGCGCAGCCTCCTCTTATATAAACCGAAGCGGAGCAGTACGCTCACCTTTTCTTCTCTACACGCCGTGCTGTTCACATCGCTTTGAACTCTGTTCCCTTTCAGGTTCTCGATTGTCCTCTGTTCCCGGTTACTTTCCTGGTTCCCTGTTCCCTTCAGGTTACCGTCATGCTCAGAATGAAGGGTACTCCCAAGGAGGGATCCTCGATCCGTCCTCCACGTTCCACCTCCCCGGTTCCCTTACCACATCCGACTTCTGAGGCTATGGAAGTCCTGGAACTTTCAGCGGATCATGAACAACTTGATTCCCAATTGCCTCTGGCTAATCCTTTTCTTTCAGACTCCTTGGTTCCCCGTCAACCGCACGACACGGTTACCTCTTCACCGATCCCCTGTGGCCAACCTACCCCAACGCAGGACCTTCGTTCCCTCAGCAAGGAACTCTCTCGTGCAAAAGAAGCCTCTGTCAAGCTCAAGTTACAGGTAAAGGCCCGCAGAACAGCTGCCAAGAAGGTTTCCTCCACAGTTCAACCTACGCCTTTGGATTTGTCCTTGCGTTCCTCTCGCAGCATTCATTCTGCTCCGCCATGTGCCAGTGACCGCTCTCCAGTTCCAGGTGCACGACCTTATGGACTATTCCCTTCGTACCTTCAAGCGCAAGCTGCCGCCGGTTACTGACTACACTTCTCAGGGGGTGGCCAGTGCCCCAAAACGGCTGTGTTCCGTTCAGGCCGGTCCCTCCCATCAGGTTACCGGTTCCTTGCCTTCCATCCAAGCACCTGCCATCGACTGCGTTCAGGAAGCACCATCAGTGCAGGATGATCCCAATGATTCCTACTTTTCACCAGATCCTTCTCTACACGACCCAGAACCCCTCTGTCTTAGGGATCCCGATCCCTCTGACATTCCTCTCCCTGAACTGCTGAAGACTGTTCAGGGGATTGTTCCAGATTGTTTTCTGTATAAACCTAGGGTCACCACCGACAGTTCCTGCAAGAATAGAGGTCTCGTCACAGTATATGGATTTGGATTACGCGACCCCACATCAACCTTCGTTACTGGGACAATCCACCACCCTCCACAACCCTTCTCCGCAACGGCGGCATCCTGCTGGGAAACGGTGCACCTCTTGAATTAGACAAGGAACCACCGCCCCCTAGATCGGGCCGTGAATCATCATTCTTCCGCCCCATTGGCGAAGGTACCGCCAACCCTCGCAACTTTGATACCTACCCCAACTTTAAAACCAGCTCATCCATGAATCGGACTCTTCAGAGGACTCATCTCAAAGGCTGCGCCACACTTGGACGTCTCCCGAAAGCCACGCCCTCCCCAGCATCGTTCCCTTCAGCGGGTACGTTCTACGAACCCTTTACGTTCGGATCCTCCCCAAAAGGATTGGGGAGCCAAACAACCTTCCTCTTCAGCTTCGGTTCCCGTTCCTCGGTCAACATCGCCCTTTCCTTCCCGTTCCCAGGGACGAGCACGTTCCCTGGGACGATCCTCTTGTATCCACTCGACGACAACGTCGTTCCCCTTCCCCTTCGCGTTTCCGGTCCCGCAGTCGTAACACTTATTGACATTACCTCTCCCCCACAGGTTGTGGGAGGTCCGCTACGTTACTTTGTCAAAGCTTGGCAATCGGTGACATCAGACCCAGTCATACTGTCCATCATCCAGACGGGATTCAGACCAAAGTTTTCTCCTCGCCCCCCGCTGCAAGATCCACCATGGGTATCAGAAACGCCGCCATCGACCGCCTTACGCGCAGGAATCGAACGTTACTCAAAAGAACACAGTCCGCCTCGTCACGCCTCCCATCAGTCCAGTATTCTACAGCAGTATCTTTCTGTGCCAGAAGAAGTCGGGCGGCTCCCGTCTCTTCTTCAATCTTCGACCCCTCAATCAGTTATTTCGAATCTGCACTTCCAGATGGAGACGGTCTCGTCCATCCGAGACTCGCTCATTCCCAATGATTGGACAATTTCCCTGGACCTCGCCGATGCCTACCTTCACATCCCTTTTCATGCCTCTGTCCACCACCTATTTCGGTTTCTTCACGACGGAGCCGTTTACGAATTTCTCTGCCTCCCCTTTGGCCTCAATGCGGCTCCTCGAATTTTCACACTCATGCTTCAACCAGTCATTGCGTATCTACACCAGCAAGGGATTCGCATCCACGCATTCCTCGACGACTGCCTGTTACCCCACCCCGATCCCTCGATCCTCTCCACTCACGCCCACGTCGCCGTGTCTCTTTTTCATCATCTAGGACTAGGTATCAACCTCTACAAATCGAGACTTGTACCAGCCCAGTCCTTTATCTTCTTAGGAGTATTCTTCGACCTCAGCCAGGCTACGGTTATGCCATCTCAAGAATGGATCCAAACTCACCTATTTTCCATTCGTGCATTCCTTCGACAACCCACTCACTTCTTTCGCGAACTCTCATTTGTCGGCACCATCGATTCCTTCGCAGACCTGGTTCCCTACGGAAGGTGGATGGCGTGTCCTCTTCATCATTACCGGCTTGCTCAGTGGGGCAACCCACAGCAAGCCATGCGGTTACCACCTCGACGAATCGATCCTTCCTTCCCCTTTTCTACGATCAACTAGTGGATGGACATCCTGAATCTCACCAGCTCAGTTTCCCTACACGAACCTGTTCCGCAAGTCCATCTGTTCACCGATGCTTCCCTGACGGGTTGGGGCGCTCATATCGACAATCTCACTGTAGCCGGGACTTGGGAAAACACATCGACCGAACGCATCAATCTCTTGGAATCACGGGCAGTTCTCCTCAGTCTCCATCACTTCCTGAATTATGTCACGAACCGCGTGGTCCAGGTACACATCGACAACACCACTGCAGTTGCCTATCTACGGAAAGGCGTGGGAACACGATCTCTATCCCAACATCAGCTTACATCCAAGATCTTCCAGTTCTGCATCCAGCAACGGATTTGCCTGCCTCCCGCTCCCCGGCAATCTGAACGTGATTGCCGATTCCCTCTCTCGCTCGACGCCGCCGGCCAGCGAATGGACGCTCCATCAATCGGTCTGCAATGCTCTGTTCACCCTGTGGGGACGTCCCATTCTGGATCTTTTCGCAACTCGCTTCAATACCAGACTGTCCCAGTTTGTCAGCCCTCTCCCCGACCCACAAGCCTGGGCAGTGGATGCCCTCGCCCTGAACTGGAATCAACTTTTTGCCTATGCCTTCCCACCTCCACGATTACTACCTCTCGTCCTACGCAAGATTGCCAACTCCACCGGCCGGTTCCTCCTCGTTGCTCCCAATTGGCCAGTAGCATCATGGTTCCCGTTACTTCTAGATCTTCTCATCGATCTTCCCCGCTCACTACCATTGATACTGAACCTACTTTCCTAGGGCATGGGATCGATCCCACACCCGTATCCACAAGCTCTACGTCTTCACGGGTGGCTACTATCATCAGACTGCTCCAAGCGTCAGGAATTTTTAAAGAAGAGGCCATTCGTATCTCCTTCCGAGCCGTCTGCAGTCATTGGCAAAGATGGTTTCGCTGGTGTGTCGCAAAATATGTTGATCCAATCAACCCTCCTATGCCCCAATTCCTCCGGTTCCTGACTTCATTATTCAAGGATGGTCTAAGGGGATCTACTATCCTCGTTTACTGATCCGCTTTGAATGCCGTCTTTAGAGCTGCGGGGAAACAATATCTGCTTACCGATTACCGGATCTCCTCACTCCTCCATTCCTTTCAAATGGATAGACCACGTCTACGCCGGCAATTTCCCGATTGGGACCTAGCCATTGATCTCTCTGCTTTGCTTTCTCCTCCCTACCTCCTCACCTTCCCATAGGTTCCCTTCACAGCTTAGTCATCTCACTAGGAAAACTGTATTTCTCGTCGCCTTAGCAGCCTGTCTTTGTTGTGGAGAACTTCAAGCCTTGTCCGCGACCGCCTCTGACTGCTTCTTTTTGGACAATTACTCTGGAGTCTCGCTTACTCCCCACGCGTCCTTTCGCGCAAAGACACAGAAGCCCACTGAACAAACAAGGCCATTCATCATTCCCTCCCTCTCCAATATCCTCGGTGACTACCAAGAGCGACCCCTGTGCCAGTCCGAGCTATTCGCTTCTATCTCAAAGCTTCTAAACCGATCCGTAAGGAATGCATCCAACTTTTTATCCCCTTCAATAACAGAACCGGTACAACTTCCACTCGTATGATTGCCACCTGGCTCAAGACCGTTATCGTCCAAGCTTATGATGCCATTGACATCAACTGTTATACTGAAGGAATCTGTGTCATGGCACACCAACTCCGTGACATTTCCACGTATTGGGCTCACCACAGTAACATTCCAATTGCTGATATGCAAGCTGCTTCTTGGCGGAATCCCACAGTTTTCACATCTCATTACCTCTGGGACACAGGATTGGCCGAAGGGCTATGATGATTAGGGTGGAGTGAAAAACCCTTTTTTTAAATTTCGAATCGGCTAGGTGAGGAAAAGTTGCCTTTTGGCCTCCTTATCACTCTCCCAAAAGCAAAAAATTCTAAAAAAATTTTCAGAGGTGCCCCAAGGGGTCCAAAGTTTGTAAATTCCATGAAAATTTGACGTTTTTCTCTAAATTTTCTGTAAGTCACCACATTTGAATTTAAAATCGGCGATGAGGCCAGAAGATGCCTTATAGCATCAATATTGCACGCAAAAAAAATTGTTGACCTTGCACTATATTAAGAGGTGCCCCAAGGAACCCCAAGAATCACAAAAAATGGAAATATTACACAATGTAACGCAGATGAACTTGCTCATGCCCCATTGCCACAAGACGGCAAAAACGCCTACCAACTTATCTTTGGTGTTGCTTCTGCGTTTGTGAGTTGAATTTGGGGCTCTGGCTCTGTAGCCCAGTTTCCAACAAAATTGAGCACCTACAAACGTGTTGGGTGCCAAATCCTATTGGGCGGTACTGACTAGTTTTTGTTTGTTTTCCACTATTGTGTCTGATCTACATCACATTTAAAGGTCATTTTTTTTTTTTTAGATTGAATGCTGGGCTGAACAGAACTGGGAACAGTGAGTGAACAGAAACACAGACTGACAGTAACTAATAACTATGGCGGGAAAAATATCAGTCAAACCCAAAACAAGACAAGTGAGCAAATGTCCTATTTTTTGGTGCTCCTGTAAAAATGCCTAAGAGAGTGCTGCCAACAAACGCTGACATCATGAAGTATTTTCTGTATATTCGAGGGGAAATGAAGCCAGATAAACCTGTCGCCAAGGATCATACAATTACGGATGTTGCAGAACGTGTTGCATGTGGAATGGAGTGTTTATGGTGCAAAGCTTCTATACCAATTATTTCTCATACCTAAAAATGTATAGTGGAGTAAGGGCCGTAATTTACTGAAGCCCTACAAGGGTAGGCAAAATGATTTGAAATATTAAGCAAAGCTTCAAAACTTCCTCAAAGAGGCGAAGTCTCAATTGTTTGATATTTCTGCATGCTTAGTGAGTAGACATGTCCTTGTGCCAATGTGAGAAAGCAAAGAAAGTGCCTAACGGTGAAAACGTGTTCTTACTCGACCAAGTAGTTCCAAAAATACGATGAATGGCAGAATTGATGCAAATACAACCAAGAAACGTCAAGAAAGGGAACAAAGAAAAAGAACGTTTGGCCAACGCTACTTCCATATCTGTTCTCGGACCATCAAATTTTAAAGCCAACCTTTATGAATCTGATATTGGTATGTTGGATGATACTGATACTGAGTGGGTTTGTGATGCCGATGATACATGTGAAATTGGTGTTAATTCTGTTCTGCCGACAGCATCGTCTTCCGCTCCTGAGTTCCCCTCCCAACTGAAATGAGTGATATTGCATCAACAATGGAATTGCCTTCTGCTTCCTGGATGCGTACTAAACTTCCAAATCTAGCAAGACAGTGTGACAGATAGATACGGCATGTCTGATCGTAGCGCTGCTGCAATAGCCTTTTTGAAGAAGTCTTGAAGCTTTGCTAAATATTTAGAATCATTTTGTCAACCTTATACGGCTTCAGCACATTACGGTACTTGTTGTGGTACAACTTTATCTTCTCCACTAAAACTTTATGGGAAATAATTGGTATAGAAGCTTTGCACCATAAACACTCAATTCCACACGCGACAAGTTATGCAAAATCCGTGACTGTAGGATCCTTGGCGACAGGTTTATCTGGCTTCATTTCCCCTCGAATATACAGAAAATACTTCATGTTGTCAGCGTTTGTTGGAAGCACTGTTTTAGGCATTTTTGCAAGAGCACCAAAAACTGGACATTTGCTCACTTGTCTTGTTTTGGGTTTGACTGATATTTTTCCCGCCATAGTTATTAGTTACTGTCAGTCTGTGTTTCTGTTCACTCACTGTTCCCAGTTCTGTTCAGCCCAGCATTCAATCTAAAAAAAAAAAAATTACCTTTAAATGTGATGTAGATCAGCCACAATAGTGGAAAACAAACAAACTAGACAGTACCTCCCAATAGGATTTGGCACCCAACACGTTTGTAGGTGCTCGATTTTGCTGGAAACTGGGCTACAGAGCCAGAGCCCCAAATTCAACTCACAAACGCAGAAGCAACACCAAAGATAAGTTAGTAGGCGATTTTGCCGTCTTGTGGCAATGGGGCATGAGCAAGTTCATCTGCGTTACATTGTGTAATATTTCCATTTTTTGTGATTCTTGGGGTTCCTTGGGGCACCTCTTAATATAGTGCAAGGTCAACAATTTTTTTTGCGTGCAATATTAATGCTATAAGGCATCTTCTGGCCTCATCGCCGATTTTAAATTCAAATGTGGTGACTTACAGAAAATTTAAAGAAAAACGTCAAATTTTCATAGAATTTACAAACTTTGAACCCCTTGGGGCACCTCTGAAAATTTTTTTTGAATTTTTTGCGTTTGGGAGAGTGATAAGGAGGCCAAAAGGCAACGACTTCTTAAGCTCAGAAAATGAGAAATGTGAATTTCAAAGCATTGATGGTGAATATCTGAACATTAATTACTGGGGTTAGTTGTGCTACACGAAAGAGGAAGAGGTGTGCGTAATGCTGATGATAGTTCACACATTAGTTACACAGGGGTGGTAGGCTTGGGCCCGTCTACCTTCTGATGCAGAATTAGGATGTAGTAATACAGATACACCCGTGCCATTACCAGATTTTACTGCTCTCCTGGTGTTCCAAAGTTCTTTTCGCAGCTCACTAGGACATACCTTGCTAAGAGCGCAGGATAGACATCCAAAACTAAAAATATAAAATTGCTGTTCGCTTACGCTCATTTTAAGGGTAGACCGAAGTTTAGTAGAAAAGCACGTAAGACTGCAGACAATGACATTTGTTGAAAGGAGCCAAACACGCAATTATGTTGTGCTTATGGGTTATGTTCTTCGCGAATGAGAAACGTGTGTTTTGTCAGTGCTTTTACTGTTTCATTTATTAAACAGTAAAAGCAGTACTGATATTAAAAAAATAGTGTTACTGGTTCTGTGTGCATCACAACATTAATGGTTAATATAACAGTGAACATTACGCGCAAGTTAGTTTTAGTAAAAACTTGCTTCAAACATTAGTAGTTAGAAAGTAACCTAATGAGCAAGGGAGGGCTGCCCTTAACCAAGAATAAGGTTTTAGAATAAGTGTATAGGGTTATTCTACAGCACTAAAAATTGGCCGCTTAACGGATGGCTAAAAATAAAAACTTTTGTAAACAAATTTGAGGATCAAATTCAGAATTTCATGTTTAATCATTGGAGTGCACAACTATGCCCAGGGATATTGTGCTACAAACAGCATTTAAATAGATATTTGTTGCAACCGATTTCTTTTATGGGTAGGTCCATAGAAACTTGTTTAACTACATTTCTGTTTAATTTTTTATCTATGCTTACTTATGAATTTAGGTTTGTTATGAAGTGAAATAGGTTTGTGGGGCTTGAAATGACCGTGTTGGATTCACTGTTGTGTGTTTGTTGCATATTATAAGGAACGATGTCACTCAGCTGGACAAGTACGTTAAAGAGAAAAAGACCAGCAATATTTTTGCCTTCAACGAATGCCCTGCAAGCACGCATGTCATCTCTTGCACTTTATGGTCGAACATCGACAATTTCAGCTAAAAGCCCAATGTGCCAACCTACCTTGTGCTTTTACATTTTTTTTAGGTGTCAACCAAGTACATCTTGTGTGTTAAATATTCTGTTCTTTTATTTTAAGAGGGTTTTGATGTTGAAATAGACGTGTTCCAGGTTTACTGTTTTTGATTTATTAGCTTTGCATATTTTCGTTTCACATTTTGCTTATTTTTTTGTTTCACATTTTATGTGTTTCAGGAAATTATCCCCGCAATCAAAACACAATTGGCATGCCCGGATACGGAAGCCAGTCCCAAACTTACCCTGGCAGTCCAGGGAACAGCATGGGTCAGCCTTACGGCATGAACCGAGTAGGAAATCATATGCCTCCTCAGGGTTATGGAGGTCAGTACAGCCAGTTTGGCGGCCATGGCTATGGCATGAGTCCTGGTGGAGGAGGAGGTGGTATGACCAATTCACTGCCAGGTCAAAGCCCTAGCCAAGGAGTCCCCTCACAAGTGATGTCCCCCAATATTAGTATGAATAAGGGTGCAACTGGAGCTCAAGTGGCTGCTCAAGCTGCGATGGTGGCTGCTGCCTCTTCGATAAGTTCCCGCTCTCCCATGCATCCGAAGCACCAGATCCAGCCAAAGACGTACATGATGAGTTCGAATTGTGGCCCCACTGGCATTTCTGCTGGGTCTGGTGCCCCACCAAGTTCGAGAGACAGCCCTGGAATGCCTCTTGCCATGCCACCACCTGCAGTCCCTACTACGCCTCCCACTCCTTGTTCCACTCCTACCCCAATTGCACCTGCCGTGTCATCTCCTGACTCTACTCCTCCATCTGCCTTGACCATGCTACCATGTGAAGGAAATTCTGAACAAAGAGCAACTCCTGCAGGTATGTCAGTGTAGATTTGCATGAGCTGTTGTAATTTGTTTCATAGAAATGTGTAGTACTGCTGTGTCGTTAACCGAAAACGAACCGCGGTTTCGGTTTTTACTTATGAACCGAAACCGAATTGGACGTTTTTTAAAAACCGGTTTGTTTCTTTTTTTTTTAAAGCAGGTATGAATAAGTTAGAAGGCAACTTTGCATACATATGTGTGTGTCTTTGCAGGGATGTTTAACCATAAAAAACTAATCGTTGTCTTTTAGAAATAAAATAATATCACAAACAAACTAATCGACGGCTTCGTCCGAAATAGCAGTAGCAGACAAAATGTTGACTGCCACAACAAACGCATGGGAGGAATTTCGTCTCGTACGTGAATGCTCAATTGAACAACACTATGCCAACGTTTATATTGTTAAGCAAAAAGCATTAGCACCAAATATAATCGCTAAAGATATTTAAGGTAAGTCTGATTGTTAAATATTTCCCCTAACGTAACGTGGTTGTTTACATCTTTTACGATCGGTAGGCACCTTGGTCAGCGCAGCGGATTAAAAATTGCTATTCGCGAATAATTCACCAGGAATGGTGCATCGATCACTGTGTTAAAGTTTTGTTTTCAACTAGATTATTAAACAAATGCCAATAAAAATTATAAGTATGATTTTCCGATTACAATTAAAAAAAAAAAAAAGTTTTTTTCAAAAAAACAGTAACTCCTACATGCAAGAGTGTGTTGGAAGTAAAGCGTCACTGTGGATGTGGGGACATTTTTGTGACTTAAAATGTCTTTTATCATTTAACAACAAAACCGAAACCGAAACCGTGGCTTCCTTTGTAAGAGAAACCGAACCGATTCATAAAAAATGAAACTGACACAGCACTAATGTGTAGGCCTGGTTGTGGAAGTTACTATTAGTTGTTCTTTACCGTTAATGTCAGTTTGGCTGGCGTTTTTAGAATCTTGCTGATTCATTCGGTCTTCTTTAATTAGATTTGTTTTATTCTGGCCATTATTTGGCTATGCAAACAATGGACAAACATTAATACACCACATAAAGTGCAGTCACAAGTGTGTGTTCGTTTACCTTTAGTCAGGCCATTCTTATTGTATTGCTACAGATTTAGCCAAAAAAATCAGCCATCAGTGGTTGAATTCTATGTCCACAAACAGCTACAGATGTGAGGAATTCCTTGCTGTACTGGTCTACGCTTTTGCGGAAAATGTGGAAATATCGCTTTTGTTAATGCACGGGCATTTGTACCAGTCCCTGTTTTCCATCTTGTACCAGAACTGGCTTTCTTCAAGACTTGTTCGACACTTGATCTGTTGATGATTTTAAGGGATATCTGTCTGCTCTGAACTCAGAATGTTTAAAATATAGTTCCCTGAGGTGGTCTCTTGTCACCTGAGTAGCTCTCGTTCAAATCCAGATACGTGCAAAGCAGCAAATATTTGGTAAACTAAAAAAAGTTGGCAAATGAATGAATGAATGAATACGTGCCCGTAAGAGATACGGGTCCCCGCTTATCAATGAAGCGGCGCATGTCTGTAAGAAATACGGGTCCGCATGCAAAGGGTTAAACAATCATTTCTTAAGACCGGAAGATTTTAGTTGTCAAGTCCTTTAAATTTCGCTTGATTTCAAGATGGTTACGCGATTGTGCGTGTCAGACCGCACACCTTGGTCTTTTTTTTTTCGTGCTAGTCTATCACTCCATCAATGAACGCACGGTTAAAGTTCCTTACCACATTTATCATACCTTCGTATTTAAACACATTTAAGTAAAAACCAGGCTTGTGATCATATTTCAAGAAATTGAAAATTCCAACCATCATCCAACAAGATCCAACTATTGTTTCCACCTTTCAGTCTTTCCCTATGTCTAGTAAGTATACATAACTGTGGCAGCCATGCTACTTGTTTTTTTTTTGGCGGTGGGTGGGGGGGGGGGGAGAGGGAAGAGAGAACGGAAAGTGCAGACCATCGGCAATCGTCAACGAAGAATGGTTACAGTCGACAATTCGGAGAAAGGATTCTATTGGAACGATGGGGAAGGGAAGGAGGGGCGTTTTTAATGATTAGCAATGATTACGATGCATTTTTATTTTTGTATTGCAACTGCAGTGCAAACTGTAATGCGATACCGCTTATTTTGAGCCCTTCTAATCTGAAGTAAACAAGACAAGCTATGGCAAAATCTGTTGGTTGTTAGCTGAAGCAGGAAGATAGTCAAATGTTATGAAGTAGTTCACAACAAGTGAAACGAAGTAACATTGCATAATCCGGCCAGAAATGCATGGAGACTTAACCTGCTAAGGTCAAGCCATAACGGATTTTGTGACCAGGCCTCAAAAGCGTGGTTCCACATTACGAAAAGCAGTATTTACCATAAGTGATCCTGCTACATGAACTAAGGTATGCAATCCGATGAATTTTGCCTACTGTCGTAATGTGTTGCAACGAACAGTTAATCCAGTATTACTTCCCCTTTATTTTAAACATGTGGTAACTGGCACAACTGTGTGTGTTGCTCTGTTAAACAATTCAATCAACACAATTGATTATTTTACAGCCAATGAAAATATAAATTACCTATTTTTATAGCGATTCCCTCCTTTTGAGCTATTATTTCCCTAGAAACTTGAAAGTTGGCTTCCAGCCGGGCTTGTACTACTGCGCATGCACAAGGATGGGTTGGCTATATAAACTCGGTGCAGCCGTCCAATGGCATCATTTCTCCTAGGGTGCTCACGTCAACGTGATCGCCTTGAGCTTCTCCATCCTCTTCTCATCCGCTGGTCCTCCGGCCCAGCCATCCTCGTCCTTCCTCGATCCGCCTCATCCGCGTCCGCAGAATGTCTTCCACGATTTTACCGGTTGAAGCTATGCTCCCGGGCCGTCCCATCTGAGTCCTTGGATCCGCAGGGCGGGGGGCTATCCTTCCTCCCCTAGGATTAGGATACTTCCACCTCCTAAGGTGACACATCGTCGGTCCGGACGTGTCCCTACTCAACGATCCTCAGCTGTTCGACGGCCACTCGATCCGCCATCCGCTTCTTTACCGGTCGTTCGTCTTCACCTGCTGGCCCGACAATCCTCGGACGTAAACATCATCATCCGCCTCTGTCCTTACCTTCACCAGCCTTCACTGTTCCTCTTAGATCATTGAGCGAACCTTCACACGTAGGATGCCTTCTCCTGCCAGGAACCTAGATCTCCCGGTTGTAGCTCCGCTCTCGGCTGCCTCTGTTCCATCTTCAGGGACGAACAGACACGACCAATGCGTCCTCTTCACACAAGAACTCCGATGATCCTCAGGACTAGCTGTCCTCGCATTCTCTACCGCCCACGTCCGCAGGTGCTTCCATCCACGAGATGGCCCCTACTAGGATTCACTCTACTACGGACCTTCTGGATGCCCCAGTTGGAGCCTCACTCTTCGACTACCTCTGCTCCGTCTTTAGGAGCGGACAGAGAGGGTACCAAGCCATCCTCTCCACAAAGAACCGCCGGTCCTCAGGGCCAGCTGGCTTCACCATCCTACGCATCACCACTGCACATTCTGTCTGCGCTGCCTTCTTGGATTGGACCACTTTACTACCTGCTGTCGACTTCCGCCTTATTTCTCCTCCAGCATTTTATGCTGTTGTTTAACCAATGCATATGATATCCCTCCGCGCAGCCACCATCTGCGCATCGTACTACGCAGCCCTACTTTCTCGTTTAAAACGCTCCATGCTGCTCGCTTCGCTCCCAGTTGTGCGCCGTCCGCTATGTCCTGTCCTATCCTATCCTCCGTTGACCGTCCTCATGCCTCGTGCCAAAGGGACGCCGAGGGATGGATCCTCATCCCGCACTCCTCGCTCCGTATCCCCTTCGGTCCCTTTAGTAGCGGATAACGAGATTCTCGAACTTACTTCGGACCAGGATTCGTTAAAGCAGCCTCGTCTGCCTCACGTTCCTCTTCTTTCCAAACCATCCGCTCTGATGCCTTGGGACACTGTAGCTACGTCCCCGATCCCCTGCAGTCAGCCTCCGCCAGCACGGGACGTACGATCCCTTGTTGATGAACTATCGCGTACCAAGAAACGTTATGCTTGCCTTAAGCTTCAACTTAAAGCCCGGAAGGTTGCTGCCAAGTGGGCCTCCCCCGTGGTCCGCAACTCGCTCCCCTTGATTAATACTCGCACTCTTCCCGTCCTTCGGTAACAGGACGCTCCGCCACTCAGCGGACCAACGATCCGCTTACTCCGTCCCACATGCATCCCTCATGGACTCGTCACTCTAAACTTTTAAACATTAGACTCCAGTCTCCGATTAAATTTCAGCCTGGCTTGCTTCGATTCCTAAGCATCGCAAGCCTTCCCTCGACAATGCAGGACCTTCGTCCGCCCCATACGGACCATCCCGTCCTATCGCAACCATGCCCGCTCTTACGTCCGCTCTCAGATGCAACAATTCTTCCATGAGAAGCACACATCCTTTTCGGAAGACTCGTTCCTCCGTCCTGTCCTTTTTCAGAAGACTCGGTCCTCCGTCATTGGTCCCGTCCTATCCCGTCCTCGTTCCCTTCTTCATCAGTTCATGGCTTGTCGCCTCCCCAAACATTACAATCCCCTGAATTTTACGTTTATACATGTGTAAAAAAAAAAAAGAGGGGGGGGGGGCACGAGGACACAACTGCACAGCATAGTTCACCATGTCCACCTCTTCTTCATCTGAATATCCTGTTACCCGAAGTTACATCAACCAAGGAAGGGAATGTGTCCTCATCCAAGGCTTGTATTTGCCTGAGTTTTTTCACAAAATTCTACGAGGTATCACTTCGATTCTCATCTTCGTCATCTTTGCGTGTAACGGACAGGAACGTACCTGCCGTATTTACATGTCCATCTCGCCAAATCAATGGATTATCATTCGACGAAAGCAACATCAATCACGACAGCGGATGCTACACGCAGCTAAGCAGTAAGAAGAATTACGGGCTCTGAAGCAAGCCTGAGTAAAACTCCAGTCCAAAAAAAAAAAAAAAAAAAAAATACCCTATTCGGGTCCTCTGGTCCTCAAGACCAGCAGGCTTCACCATCCCATAGGACGTGTCCTACTCATCCTCGATCTTAGGATGATCCCCCACTAGGATGCTCTCTGCTTACAGGGATCTCCCGGTTGATGCTTCTCTCCCGGCCACCTTCATTCCGGCTTCAGGGGCAGCTGGAAGAAGGATCGATCCATCCTCTCCTCGGACAAGGATCCATCCGTTATCTTCCTAGTACTGCTGTCCTCCTTTGCGTCTGAAGCAACTACAGGTACTTTTCGCAAGGGCCTATCCAATACGGACCACATCCTCTACATTTCGCAAGCAACCTCCTCCAGGACGACCATCCACTTTCTATACCTGCCTTATGTCCACAAAGACTCTCCTCCGTGCTGTCAATGATACATACTCCCATGAGCTCGAACTGATAAACCGTCTTTGTCATTCCCTTCTTATCAACTATGCTGGGCTCCGTCTACACAACGCCTGGGTTTCGTCAATTCCTGCATCTCCACCTCAAAGGACCTGCTACTGTGCCCTTTCCCACATTCGGCATCTGAGACTTGTCCCATCCTCTGCCACAATCCGTTCGCCGCTTCGTCCTCATCGTGCGGACATACCTTCATCACCGTCCCCAAACAACTACACACCTGTTCCCGTGCCTCCACCTCACTAATATCTCCATCCGCTTCCTGGTACCACTTCAAGATTCTTCATCCAAGACCACAGGCGTAGCACTAGTTTCTGTGTCCTTCCCTAAACGACATTCTCGTCTGTCTCTTGTTCCTCACCCCAAAGCAGAAGTTTCTGCCAATGTCTGTGACACCAATTGTCGGGGAAAAATTGTCTACAGCTAATCTTTGTATGGCTCGTGCATATTTATTGGTTTTTACTGAATAACCTTTCAGTGCTTTATTCTATTGATCTGGCTCTTCCACCAACGGAAAGGTCTCGTCGAGACGATTAAAGTGGTGTATTGGAATGTCCAAATCGGTCACAAATTGGCGAAACGGCAGAAATTAGGTCAAAATGGCACGTTTTGTCTGAGACTGTGCCAGATTATCTACGACATAGTCGCACGTCGCACCCCTTTCTGCCTTCGGGGTTCCTCAACACAACGATGTTCAGCATGGATTCCGCTTCATCCGCCTCCCATGTGGGGACGATACAATCGCGATCCTCGCCTCCCTGTTAGGACCTTATCCTTACAATTTCAGCTTTATGAAACAATACCTTCACCCTTTTACAAAGTGTTAGCATTCAACAACCAGTGTCTCTTCTTCCTCTGAAAATCATTCCTTTCGATCCTCGTCCTCACCCAACCAGCTGTCTTCCTAATTCAACTTCGAAACTGTGTTCCACATTTCCACTTTACCACGGTCTGTCGTGCGGACAGTGTCCGCTCCTCACATCTGCTGCGAGTTTGCCGCGTCATGCGCTCGCCATGCACATTCTCGCTCTTCACATCCGGACGGTAGCCACTCTTCACGTCTTTTGATCATAAGGACACTCATCATCCGCTTGCCCTCTTCACACTTTCCAGAGACCGTCCCACGGACGATGTCCACGCCTCAAGTTTCCTAAAGAACTTACGACAACACGTGCCATCCACCTGTCTGCTTCACACTTGGGAGCACCCTCATTCCCGACAAGGTAGGCGATTTCGGAACTTTATCTGATCTCCTATCTTGTACCCCACGGTGTTAAGACCCCTGCTTGCGGTTCCTTCTTCTGCTTCTGTAACCAATAATAAATATTACATTTTACCGTACTGCCCAACCTCACTCAAGGATTTTTTCCTTCCGAAACAACGGATCACTCCTCGGTCCGCATATCGTTTTGGCTATCAGTGAATTTGGTTCAGGACTCGGGGTTGTCTTCGCCAGGGACTAGTTCCCGGGGACGCTGGCTTGTACGAGAGGGGACAGCAAACCTAGCCCCCCTCCTGGTTACAAATTCCGCTATAAAAATCGGTAATGTATATTTTCGTCGGCTATAAAAAGACTAAAATTGCAGGGCCTGCGCCTGCTTAATTTTAGTTTTTATTGCCCAACCGAAAATATACATTACCTTAACTCCCACCCAGGCCTCCCCTCCATTGTCTAGGCTCCGGGTGCGGAGAAATAATGCCATCGGACGGCTGTGCCGTGTTTATATAGCCAGCCCATCCTTGCGCATGCGCAGTAGTACAAGCCCAGCTGGGAAGCCAACTTTCAAGCTTCTAGGGGAATAATAGCTCAAAAGGAGGGAATCGCTATAAAAATAGGTAATGTATATTTCTGTTAGGCAATAAAAACTAAAATTAAGCAGGTGCAGGCCCTGCAATTTTATTCTTTTTTACTTCCACTTGCAAAATGTTTCTGCATGACGCGTAAACAGTGATGGTTCTCTTGAATTTACTTGATTGCTATAGTACAAAACTAACGCTGAATTTAAGTAGCCTGCATGTACATGGTAGGATTCTGGCAGTTTACAATACAAACTTAACAGTTTTAGGCTTCCCCTTGGCTGATGATAGTAGGCTTTCTGTATTTTTTTTGTTTTCTACTTCCCCGATAGCCATCAGCAACTAAAACATCCCATTTAGGTTATCACAAACAGGTTCAAATGGAGCAGACGCCATTTTTGTTGCGTTAAGTCTTTTGATGCCAGCGCAGCCCTCTAGTGGCTGGGTGGAGAAATCAGCACAGAAAACATGCTAGAACATATCTTAATCTTCATCAATGGTTTTTTTTTTTTTGCTGCCGTATTGTTTGCAGAAGGCATTTACTGTTAGCTCAAATTGATACTGTCCCCAGAAGCAGGAATGGTGTTTAGTAGCTCGTTTTGGTCAAAACTTGGGATATTTTGTTTTATGTTTGGGTTGATTTATTCACCAGCCTGTGTCATGCTTTTGGGTTATTGTGCCCCTTACGTGGCAACTCTTCCCTTCTAATAGTGTAGTTTTGAGCAGTCTTATTCAGTGTCCTTCCTGGCAACTTGTGCCAAAATCAGACTTTGTGCGTTCAAAGAGAGATAAATAGCTTAATTATGATATACCCTAACGAGATGTTTTTGTCTTATTGCAAGAATTTGTACGTACTATTGTCAAGAAAATAAAGTTTTGGTTTCTCATAGGTGGAAATGTCAATGTTGCGGGGCCAGGCAGTAGTGGGTCAACGATAGACTCAATTGTTCAAGATGAAGCAAGCCAACAGTCTACTACTTCAAATACTTCAAACACAGAAGAAAGGGCAGAAACACCTCGCCCTCGTAAAGACATCCCTCACCCACCTACCCCAGCCAGTGCCCTCCCTTCTCCAGGCGCAGCTAGTATGTCATCACTCCATGACGAATTTGAAAGTGTCAGCAGTCCCAGTTGGCCACGAACTCCAGCTAGTCCGGTACAGCACTTTCTTCTTTTCCTTTTTTCTTCTTACGAATGACATTCGCAGGTGGGTGTGTATGTGTGTGTGTGTGTGTGTGTGTGTGTGTGTGTGTGTGTGTGTGTGT